>OZ024715.1:7059593-7098944 GCA_964016945.1 Microplitis deprimator | reverse complement strand
CAAAAGATTAATTTAAAGTAAAACTTTATTGTAGTATTTAATAAATATGAGCCGAAGAAGTTTGACCTCTTTTGCGTGTACACACTGATACACGCACTCTTTTTCTTTTTATTAAATAAATTCATATTTTTTCAATTTTAAATATGTTATGAGCAAGAACTGGATCAGGATGACGGTTTAATTGTAAAAACTTGCTCAAATTCGAAAAATTTTTGGTTTGTAATTTTTTTGAACTGGCTCGAAAATGGGATTATTGATTAATTTATTGCCAGCTTAGCGTAGTATTTTATTTTTTCTTACTTATCTCATGATTTTTTAACATAAAAAAATTAAATACTACGATAAGTTGTTAATAAATTAATTAATAATCCCATTTTCGAGCCAGTTCAAAAAACTTACAAACCCGAAATTCTTCCGAATTTGAGCAATTTTTGACACCTAAACTGTCATCCTGATCCGAAAAAACACAGTGTAATTTCTGGATACTTGTTATAATTTTTGCATGCTTGTATCTATTGTTCAGTTCTTGTTTCTAAGTTATAAAGTACCCGCGGGTAATAAGGCCTAAGTGACAGAAATAATATTTATAATAACCACCTCTGCTAAAGGCTACTCTAGTAGAAGGGTCTTGCATAGAGATGTTACGCCAAGTTTTTAGAGTCCCGATACCACGTTCCCTGTCTTCTATATTTCATCATCCGTCATATGATGCCGTAGCGCAGAAGAAATTATAAAAACAATCTAGTCTTCTGACTCTTAAAAAGGATACTGATAGTTTTAAGTGCTGTTGAACAAAACAATCTAGTCTTCTGTCTTTAAAAAAGTATTGTTGCTAAATTTAAGTGATGATTCATCTCTAATACCAATTCTATTAAGTATAATTAAACTATTCCAGTTTTTTTAACCCTTAGGCCTCATTACCCTATCGTAGTAAAATAAGGCCTATTTGTATGATTTTTGTAAAAGTTTAATTTTTTGTTTGTTTGTAGTATAAATTACCATTACTTCATTATATTTTATGGCTAATGTATTGAAATAAAGATTTATGATACATTTTGATAATTAAATGCAATATTTTCGATTCTATTCAAAATCTCCTTTAGCTAGGCCTTATTATCCGCCGGTACTTTATTTTAAATTGAAAAAATTTATATTCATAAAAAATATGTATTTATTTAATAAAAAACTCCTACTACTCGCTATTATGCAATAATATCATTTTTCAAAATAAGAAACTTGACGCATTGAAGAGACACAATTTGATTATTTTTTTTTTTTAATTAAAAAAAAATAAAAAGGATTTAAATCACATGATCAGATAAGGCTCAAAATTTTCTGTACAGCATACTTTATTTTTGAGATTTTTTCAAGGAAAAAAAAGTGTCATACATCTCGAAAACCGCACTTTTATGTTTAAAACCGAAAAAAAAAAGTGGAAACAATAAATTATTAGGAGTACAAATAAGTTTCCGCCGTTTTATTGTAGATGGCGCGGCACGGAGTTTCGGTTAGCTTTCGCAGATGATAACCGGCTTAAAAAATAGTTTGGACATTTAAGAACAACATAACCTATAAATATCATTGATTTTATATTGGTAAAATATAAATTTTATAAGTTGAAAATGTCAAAATTTGAGCCAAGTAAGCGTCATTTGCGGGAAATATTAGTTTACTTCTTTAATTTAAAAAAATCTGCTGCTGAGGCGCATTAATTGCTCGTAGAAGCATATGGTGAGGGTGCTTTGAGTGAGAGAACGTGTCGAGAGTGGTTTCAAAAGTTTAAAAACGGTGATTTCGACGTAGAAGACAAAGATCGCAGTGGAAGGCCAAAAATTTACGAGGATGCAGAATTGGAGGAAGATTCATCTCAAACACAAAAAGAACTTGGTCTAACATTAGAAGTCACTCAGTAAGCAGTTTCACATCGTTTAAAATCATTAGGAATGATTCATAAACAAGGAAATTGGGTTCCGTACGAATTAAAGCCGAGAGATATTAAACGCCGATTATGCTTAAGTGAAATGCTGCTAGCTAGACATAAAAAAAGGGTTTTTCACATCGTATCATATCTGGTGATGAGAAGTGGATACATTATGACAATCCAAAAAGTTGAAAATCATGGGGATTACCTGGCCACGCGTCAACATCAACAGCAAAACCGAATATTCACGGAAAAAAACTTATGCTGTGTATTTGGTTGGATCAGCTAGGTGTAGTGTATTATGAGTTGCTTAATCCGAGCGAAACAATTACTAAAGCCCTCTATCGAACACAATTGATGAGATTGAGCCGAGCTCTGAAGGAAAAACGCCCTCAATACTATTCTAGACACGAAAAAATTATTCTTCTGCATGACAATGCTCGTCCACATGTTGCGGCTCCCGTGAAAAAGTACTTGGAAACACTTGATTGGGAAGTGTTACCCCACCTGCCGTATTCACCAGACATTGCACCGTCCGATTATCACCTGTTCCGGTCCATGGCAGATGCTCTGACGGCGCAGCGGTTCACATCTTATGAGGATACCAAAAATTGGGTTGATTCGTGGATAGCCTCAAAAGACAAGGAGTTCTTCAGACGTGGGATTCGAATGCTGCCTGAGAGATGGGAAGAAGTGGTTGCAAGTGATGGGCAATATTTTAAATAAACTTATATTACCGTTCTTATATAATAAATATTTAATTTGTGTTAAAAAACGGCGGAAACTTATTTGTAACCCTAATATTAAATTTTAAAATATTTTTTGTTGAAAGTTCATTTAAAGCTTAAAAAAATTATGTTTGACTTTATATAATTATTTACATTTTTCATAAAGTTATAAGCATTCAAATATTTTTCGTCTCAAATTTTCAAGAATTCATAACTTCTTCAAAAAGCGATATAAAAATTCGAAAAAATTTATGGATGCGTTTTTCGACAAGGACTAATATGTAAAAAAATTGGCTAAAAAATAATGGTTGGCTCCACGACCTTGGTGATTTGGCGTGGAATCCCCCATCTATCGACGGAATCATAATTTAGTGAGTTACTAAAACATTTCATAAATTGAAAACACAATGTTTCAAGTTCAATTGTTAATTTCTGAATCAATTATTTATTCAAACAATAATATTTCTATTTAACAGCTGTTTATATTCAATATAAATTTATTAGAGTATTTAAACTCTGGAGCGGAGTGAATGCGGATTGAAATAATATCCACGTCGTTCCGAAATTACTCCACCCATTAAAAAATCCCTATTCATAACGCATGCGGAGTGATTTATTTTCAAATCTGGAACTCTGAGTGATGGAGTGAATTCGGATTTAAATAAAACTATACACTCTAGATTCATTCCTAATTTACTACAGTGTGTTACTGTCAATTGCTGTAAATTACGTAAATTGCGGCAAAACGCGGTGAATTACTGTAGTTCGGATCCACCAGGGTATATATTAAATATAAAAATATTTTTGAGACTCGTTTTCTCTATGTACTTTATATAAATATATCTAAAAATTGAAAGTTCTAGCAAATTCAGGATAAAAAATTCAAATATTCCATCAAGATCCCCATTTTACTTGACCTCTATTCGTAACCCCAGAATGAATAGAATTATAAATCGTATTTTTACTGTTAATGAAACAACTCCAACGATGGTTACTATGATCTTTCCATTAGATAATGCATTCAAGTAATTATTGATGACTTCCCAGTAATATTTAAGTTGAAATGCATTTGCTTTTTCTCTCCAATCCATATCGTAATTTTCAACGAAAATTAATAATTTTATATACATTCGTTCTGTAACATAAATTACATCATGTTTTAAAGCTCAAAATTTTGAATACGATTGTGAAAATTTTTAATAAACTAAATTTTAAAGACTTTGTCGGAAAACTCACCATTATCATCGTGAGCTGGATTCTTGTAGTAATTAATAGCATCTAAATAAAACTTTTCGTATACCTAAAGTGGGAAATAAGATTGGTTAATGTAAAGAATAAAAATTATTGGAACAGTTTTAAACGAATCGAAAAAAAACTCAAATTAACAATCATAAAATTTTTTGTTCATTTTTTCATGAAAAGTTCCCCAATGAATAAAAATAGGGGAAGCCGATGTACGACGGACCCCCTGTAATGAGCGAAAATTTTTTTTAATAACCGTCATATTTTCATGAGTATTATATATTAACCAAGTTTCAGTGTTATACGAAATACTCAATGTACAACAGAACCCCAAAAAATTAAAAAAAAATTTTTTTTCTTTATTCTAGATTTATGAGTTTAATGTAATTCACAAATTTCCTCTTCAATAAAAACATTTTTTTGTGAAGTAAAAAAAATTTTTAAAAAGTTATTTTCAATTTAGAGTTTACAATTGATTTATAAACAAAATAGACTATTCGAGGTGAAATGGGACACTTTGATAGTTTGAAAAAATCAAACTTGTTTTACCTTATACGCCAACGATAAAAATCCATTCTATGGATTACACGATGAATAGAACTTCTTGATTGTCAAAAGTATTGTTTTGGATGTCAGGGTAGGGCTCTTCTGTCAAGAATCTTTTTTCAATATTGATTCATCATGATAGGTTTGTTTAATATGCGTTAATTTAAGAACGCAACGTTTTTATACACACAAAAAAATTTGGAAAAACAAAAGTGCACGACTCATAATGCTTATTTATTATGAAATAATAAAATAAAAATAAAAAAATGGCGGGAAGCACAAATGAATTTAGAATAAATACAATTTTCTTTCATTAAAACTTGTTGTTTTTTTTTTAATTATATTAGTATTTTTTTTTTTAATTATAAAAGAACCTACTCAAAATATCTCGATTAATAACGAAACAAAATATATTTAAATTGTAACGATGTTTAAACCACCTCGTTATCATATCATGATAATAGGCCGTCACTCTGTGGAATTATATAATATTAATTATTATTATTTATTCTACCCTTCCACCTGATGTTTTAAGGAAGGGATGCGCACCGTGTCAGCGCACAAGCACTGACGAGGATATAAAAAGGCCTGCGCGGCGATATCTAACTGAACTTTTTCCTATCATGATTACTGAATAAATATGGTTTACTTCAATTATTTATTTTAACTCGTATACTACTACTGTATCGGGTAATATCTAACACCTTCCTCAGATATCCTAATCATACACCTGTGATATGATTATCTAGTGCATTCCTGCTTGCACTTAGTGCATACCTATCTGCATCTGATTCTATGATATCTAGCTCATAGTCATGCATCCTGCTTGCATGTCGTGTATACCTGACTACACCTATTCATACGATACCTCTCTCGTAACCGTGCGTACCTGCCGCATTCTTTTCCTATAATACCTGCTTGTGGAAGTGCATACCTGCTGCATCAGTGAATTATTCCAGAAGGGCAAAGAGATCAACAACTCTCAGTTAAGTATAATAACACTATTATTCTGACTTTATTTAATTAATTGCACGTTAACACCTAATTTACATGTAAATTCACCTACTTTCATATACCCATTTACCTGAACAGTTCAAGCAAAACTGTCTATACAAGCCTGATTAAAAAAAAAAAAGAAAAAAAATTAAAGCATTTCCGGGAAACGAGTCATCCAAAAAAAAAAAAAATAGTTGAGAAAATTTTCCTAACTCGGTATATTATCTCATTACCTAACTAGAATCGACAGACTATCGTATGATCCCCGTTTTTCACCTGACATGACGTCAGCCACGCCAATTACAATGCATAGCAACTATCTAGCCTCATACTTAAATTCAATTTTAAGCAGTGCATATCGTACACAAAGTTGCTACTCATTAAAAACTTTAGTGGTTTTTCATAATTCTAATAAATTTTTGGTCATAGCAACCACCAATTACTATTTATAAATTTGTGTGACCTGATTCACCGGCTATAATCGTGAGTACATATATATACGTACACATTTAAATTCACGTACTGAGATAAAGCTCAGGAACACTCGGCATTGACCTGTGGTGTATAATTTTATTTTTTATATTTATTCAATTAACCACGCAGTGGCTATTTGAACAGATATAACAATATCCGACTAAACTACTTCCTCTTTGAAGGAAAGTCGAGAAATAATTCTGGAGTAACATTTAATTACTGCAGAATAAAAGAAAATACCTGTTTATAAATTCAACATAAACCGGAAAAGGAGTGTAATAATAATATGTTTAATTAGCATATATTTTAATTACAAAACTCTTTATGTAAAATAACGCAATAGATATAAAATAGCATTTGAAATAAAATTTAAAATGGTTGAACTAATAACATACGAATTCACAAGATATATAAACAATTAGAGTAGTAGTAAATTCATGAGCAATTGAAAATCGCCCAAAAAAAAAAAAAAACGTTACATAATAAAAATAATAACAAATAACTTAAACTGGAAATGAATCTTAAATAATATGGCATACAAATTGATGGACATATTAAGTGCTGTGTTTCAATATATTACAGAAGCCAATAATTGACATCGGACCAAAAAATTGTTGTCCTGAAAACGGAGGACATTATTGAGAGCTATATTGTGACGGGGACTCCTTTTGCTGTGCGGCTCAGCGTACGTGACCAATTCTTAGTCTACAGCAGTGCACCAGCATCTTCACCAACTTTAAAATATAGTAGCCTGAGCGAAAGAGAAAGTAAAGTATGTCGCGAGAGCGCATGCTCCACAAATTGTATACCAATCATCCTATTCCGTCCTCCTTATACATATCCATTCGCAATAGAGATTCAATGTAGCCACTTATCACCATTATATATACACTCGAAAATAATGAATCGATACTGTAACTATATCTATTGCTATACGAGATATAGCACTCACAACGTACATTGACCGGTATAAGTATTACCACGATCACTTTGCAAAAATAAATAAATAAATTTATTATTATCATAAATAATTGTCATAAATATCACTATATAAAACTTTTAAATATCTGGATTAACCCGGATTATAATTGATATTATCAGGTAACGATTTAAAATACCTCGTGGGCATAACCTGCAATTTATTGAATTAAAACTTAATTTTTATTTTTATTTCATTTATTAGATTAAAACCTGGGACAGAAATACATCGTGACTATATTATTATTTATTAAAGAAATAAATCAAAATAAAATAACCTATAAACTGTAAGTATCAAAACTTTTCAATCAATAATACATAAATGGTAGCTGAGTTATTATTATCCGTTTTACGACATTCACGATTGATAAACTAACATATACATTTTACAATCTACTCAGTCATTATCGAGACAAAAAAAAAAAAATAAAGGTAAAAATAAATAAAATCCGCGTAAATAAAAGATGCAATACGGAATTTTATTGTTTGGGTAATCGGACATTTACGGAATTAGAAGGTTTACCTATACGCGATTAAAAATTAATATTTTAACGACTGTGACCGTACATTTTTACCTGAACTTACGATATTCGAGTATATAAATCCGACCGATTTCCGAAAAATAAAATACTACGTGACAAGAACTAAGTAGAAAGAAAAATTCCCTCATAAAACTTTATCGTTAATTAAACACCGCGTGTTCTACTTATACAAATGGGGCATAGACAAAATAAAAATATCGAAATGCTAGGCGACGTGGACGCTATTTATGAAGACCCTCGCGAACGCTACACTCCACCACCGCATATTGAGCCGAACATACAAGTAAACCTAATCGGTGCCAACCAAGAAACACCGAGTATTCGTGAACGATCGTTATCTACTTATATACCCTCACCGTATGATATAAATAACATAACAATAACAATCGATCAACGTTTTATAACGAACGACGCTGTTGTTCGTCAACTAAGTCAACAAATTGATGAGTGTATCCAAGGCCATCACAATTGTCAGCGACAAATTAAGCAATTATAAAATCATGTAACCAAACAGCAAGCCGAAATTGTTCAATTACAAGATAGCTTGACACAATTAAATGATCATCAAAAGGAAACGAATCAAACAGTCGGTATATATGCCCGCTGTACCACATTCATGCTAAGAAGAAATCGTACTCGCGGAGACTTGGGGTTAGAAGATCTTCGTCTATTAGAAGAGATGAATACAGACAGACTACCTGACATACATGTAAACCCAGCCGATATCATCCGGGAAATTTCAGCCGCGCGCGATGCATCGAATGTCGTACAACAACATCTCCCTGCACTGCTGCCCGCTTCCCCTCGACCTATGACTCCGAACGCTAATTCTAGCTATCATCAACCAGCGCGGATGAACTATCCACAAATGACAGCAGGCCAATCAATGTACGGGACCGAGTACTATCATCAAAGGAACGTCGCTAAAAATGTAGCTGCAGCTGAAGCTACTATGAGACAACGTGGGCTTACATACCCCAGTACCACGTTAAAAGCCCGTGAATATCTGCGAACTTTGACAGATTTTGGAAGAGAGATGGGCTTAACTGAAGCCGAACACCTGACATTGGCAAAGACCGCTATGTATCAAGCGGAAGGATATTGGGTGCGACAATACCAACAATCATGGCACTGTTGAGATGACTTTGCGAAGTCGTACACTGAATATTTTACGCAAGGGAAAACTGATCTTGACATAAGTCAAGAAATTATGACAACATATCAGCAACCACGCGATGACCCAAAAACGTTCATAAAAGAAGCAATGATGAAGTATCAGGAAATGGCCAAGGCACCTCCAGAAGAAGATCAAGTCCTCGTAATTCGAGCTCGACTTGATTACGAAGTCCAAGCTCAACTTGACTCTCTAGCTCTTCACACCAAGACCTATTCACAGTTTAACTCTGTGGTGAGAACTGCTTTACAACGACTAGGTCAACGAGCTAGAGTAGCTGCGGAGACTAAGAAACCAACTAAATATACCAGAAGATTATCTGAAGGACCATCTTCTCACGAGTCAGATGATTCTGAATCACTAGATGGTAGTATCAGTCGGTTATCACAATACTACACTCCACCTGAAAAAACAAGAACACCTCGTCGAGTCCAGTTTCAGGAGAGACCTAAAAACAATACTAGGAAATTCAAATTCACCAAAGACACCTCAGAAAGGGAACATAAACCCGCTATTTCACCTACGTACATCTGTAAAAATTGCGGCGAGAAAGATATACACGCTATCAGAGACTGCACCAACCCGCGAGTCGACTTGTGTATAAAATGTGGCACAGTGGGAGTATTGGTTACGGAGTGCGAGTGCAGTTCAAAAAACGAGTAAGCGGTATGCACAACACGCGAGAAGAGGCAAGCGCATACCCACCATCCTCAACGCCTCTTCAACCAATTACAGCCACCTCCGGGACAACTAATACGCCACATAGCGATATAGAGCAAACTGTACTCCAGTACGACAAATTTATATCCGGGAGCGAAAGTTCTGATTATTCTTCTGATTCTTACGCATCGGACGACTCTTCTGGCAGCATGGGATGCCATTTCAGTGCAAATAATATTCACTCACCTACCCGATGTTCCTCTCAGTCTGAAATAAATATAGACGCTGGGTGTCTACCATCTCTGAATTATGCTACCGAGTGTGTCGTTGATCCACAAAAACCTGATTCACCTGTCGAGTTACCGCGCTGTCTCCACTGCAACCCACCAGTAGAATACACTGAACTACAAGCTATGACACCATCTCCACCCGCAGTAAGTCGATCGATAAATTGTACTCTTACCTTCACCACGCGTACATTCACTGCGATATTCGACACCGGAGCAAATAAAAATTTTATCTCGCGAAAAATCGTAGAACTAATTCCTCACAATATTTTAAAATTCGGTAATATCAGAAAGAATTCTACATTCATACTTGCCGATAACACCGTTGCGCAAAGCTCTGAAAAGGTTTCTTTAAATTTTATTCTTAACAAAGTTGATACCGAGGATTGGTTCGAAGTTTTCGAGAACATGCCGGACGATTAAATAATTGGCCTAAAATTCATGTCGCGGCGCCATATTAAAATTAATACCCTTGATTATACTTGGACATGGAAACACTCAGAGAATTTTATTGTAGTATAACTTTAAATTTACCGGATTTGATGTATCTGACCTTGACATCGCACATGAACGGTTGAACATATTCCTCGATTGGGAATTTGACAAAATGAAAAATGCAACCCTCGGCACTATTACCGTAGTGGAACACAAAATTGAGTTAACTGATTATACACCCATTCGTGTAAAAAATTACCGGAGAACACCTATCGTACGCCAGGCAATGCATATGATTGTCGACACAATGCTGGCTGATGGAGTAATCAGACCTAGCCCGAGTGAATGGAGTTGTCAACCTGTCATGGTACGGAAGAAATCGTTACCTGGTTTACCACCGTTCGACGGAAGCAAACCAAAACACTGGCGAATGTGTATCGATTTTCGCCCGCTGTACGCGGTAACTAAGTTTGTCGCATACCCCATGATTAGAATGGATACGGTACTCGAAGTTATACGCGAGGGCAAATATCGATCAACCATTGACTGCAGTAACGCATATTACCAGATCTTAATACGCGAAGAAGATCGTCATTTAACAGCATTTGCGGTCGAAAGTAAAGGCTTTGACGAGTTCGTAAAAATGGCCCAGGGCTTAAAAACTGCCCCCGCGACTTACCAAGCCGCAATGGACGAAGTCAAAAAAGCATTTCGCTACTTATTACAACACAAAGCCTTGTCCACGTATTGGGAAAATTTTATCCAATCATATATGGATGATTGGATAATTGCTACTCCCACATTCGAAATTCATTTAATAATTCTGGAATTATTATTCGACACATTTCGATTGATTGGACTGGAGATAAGACGAGAAAAATGCAACTTCTGTCAAGAGTCAATAAAATTCTTGGGTTTCATTATTTCTCGCGAAGGAGTTTCACCTAACCCGGAAAAAACCGCTGCTATCAGCACATATCCAACCCCAACAACAAAAAAACAGTTGAGGAGATTTCTGGGAATGGTAAACTGGTACCGTCGACACCTAAAAAACGTTACCCGGGCACAAAACCCGTTAAATAAATTGACTAGTTACAAAATGACCTGGCAATGGTCAGAGGTCGAGCAACAAGCATTTCAAGATCTTTAACAAGCTCTCTTAGATGCTCCTACACTGTCAGTACCTGATTATCATTTACCATTTTTACTCTATACGGATGCCAGCGACTCGGGAATTGCCGCATTATTAACTCAAAAGGGTGATGATCGCGAATACGTAATAACCGCTATCTCGCGACCATTAAACAAACACGAGTCGAACTACACTACCACAGAACGGAAATGCCTCGCAGTCGTATGGGCACTTAAAAAATTACGAGGATACTTAGAAGGGTATCCAGTAACCGTCATAACTGACCATGCAAGTTTAACGTGGTTAAAAGACATTAAAAACCCCCGTGGACGACTTGCGCGATGGGCTATGGAGCTTTTGTGCTTCCCTGTTACTATGATCCACCGCAAATGCACCGAGAACGAAGCCGCCGACGCGTTATCACGAGTTTATGACGACGCGAATATCGAGATCGAAAATCACCGATACGACACTTTGTACCGAGCCATCAGCTACGATTGGTACAACTGAAAATTACAAGACGTAAAACAATTTCCAAACCGATTCCCACAGTGGAAAATAATTGATGACAAATTGTATTATTATCGTCACCGAACACCATTTAATTATTTGGGAGAATCACTGGAAAATTGGAAACTCGTCGTACCTGATGAAAATCGCGATGATATATTAAACAACATACATTCGACACATACTTCTGGACATTTCGGCGTGCACAAAACATATGAACATTTGACAACTAAAAATTACTGGCCAGGAATGTACAAAGACGCTCGAGAGTTCGTCAATAAATGTAAAACATGTCTATTACATAAACCTAACACAAGTCCTCCTAATATTCCTGAAGGTCATCGACCTATCACTGAACCTTGGGAATGTGTATCAATTGACACAATTGGGCCATTGCCGCGCTCAACTCGCGGCAAAACTCACTTGTTTGTCTTGTGTGATGTATATTCACGTTATCTTGGATTAAAACCAACTTCAGAACCTACGGGTAAAAAAGTCGTCGAGTTTTTACGCGATACTTTCCGCCGATGGGGATCCGCTCGTGTCGTTATTTCCGATAATGGTAACATAATAAATGGGATGAGTGGTTACCTAAACTAACTTACGCCTATAATACCTCAATCCACAGCTCCCTTGCATGTAGCCGTGCTTCCCTCAACTTTGGCAGAGATCCTAGATACTTAGAACTACACCGTAACGTCACCCTAACATCTGAAATAAATACTACTGTGGAGCGTGAGCGACTTGCCAATTTATTAGACGAAATTCGACACTGTCGAATCTCAAATGCTAAAAGCTCAAAATACACAGACCGCTTCACGAAAATTGGTACGACCTAAAACCGAACTAACCGTTGGAACCGAGGTATATATTAAATCAAAAACGCTGAGTCAAAAAGCAAAAGGAATTGCCGGTAAGCTCGTTCCACCCTAGAAAAATCCATTTTACATTGATGAATTTGTATCTGCCAGCATGGCTACCATTTGTGACTGAAAAAAAATACTGGGCACCTATGAATTATCTGATTTAAAAGTGCCTAGGAGATCTATTCGTAATACTTGAGTAATTAATTAATTCTTTATATTTCACAGAACCGACCACCTGAACGTTATCAAAGGTCGAGACACTTGACCCAGTACATCATCATTGAACGAGAACCATCGGTAGAAATACCAGGATGACAGAGGAAGCCGCTAACCAACTAGCCGTTCGAAGATATTGGAACAACCCCGTATTTAGGGTGCCTGCATTTGTTGGTCCAAACATACCGACTACCCCAAATTTATTATATGGTTTCTATGTAACACGAGATTACCGACGCACTGTCGTGTACGAGCAACCAAATAGTAAGCTCGTAGAGGTAGCTGACATCTCATTTAAACAACCTGTACCAAATCACGAAAATCTCATCGATCTACGTGACACGGTACCCGAGGAAACCTGGAGACAGTATTGGAGAAACCTGTGCAAAAAAATTGAAGTCTTACAACCAGATACTAGAACCGTGGGAACACAGACCGCCGAGACTAGACTCTAATCCGTACCGGGAACAACCGGGTGTCTACGATGTAAAAAAAAGGGACACACACATCAAGAATGCACCAACGCAAAGTTCGGGAAGACGATTGCACCAGCTGCTTACGAGTTGGACACAATAACAATGCATGTTCGTACCAGCCATCATCTTCCGCTGGGTTTGAAATAATGAAGGAGTTTTGTCTAACCTGCAAGACACAACATCCGTACTTTGACCCCAAGTGCAGGGCCTGCCGAAATCGGGTGAACATCAGCAGAGATGATCGAGGAGCAGTAGAGATTTTACCACCATAAGACAATCACCTGCAGCAACCAAGTGTCTCGTACCTGCGGTAATTGATTCATTGAGTTATTTAATTATTATTTCAAAAAAAAAAAAAAAAAAAAAAAAAAAACATATATAAATTGAGACAATGTAAATTGTCTTCGTCGTCCTCAGCCTCGCGGTTTCCATTTTTCCCCGTCTTGTTGCCGTCTGAAACGACACAAATCATAGTGCCGTGGTCACATGACTAATTGCCAAATTTACGCATGTCCGTAAGGGTGAAGTGGGGACAGTCCCGAGGCGAGTCCCAAGCCCTAAATTATCGGTCAATCACTTCGATCCTGGATCATTTAGCGTACAGACGTCTTTCTAGCAATTAACTTGCGATTCTGTAATAAATTAGCAACCTACTTGCGACTCTGTAAACCGGGCAATTAACTTGTAATATTCTGTACATTACTGGCAATTATCTTGCGACATTATATCTTATTGTTCAGTTATTAATTATTGTAAACAAAGTTTTAATAAATATAATATTACTGTACGTTACCGGCGATATACTCGCAATATAAACTATACTGTGCCACGCATCTCTCTATATTACATCCAGCGCTTGCATTGTCTTGTAAGTAATTTTTATTATTATAATTGGCAATAAACTTGCACATTTTGTTAATCATTTATTTTATATATTATTTGTCCATTCTATTCATATCCTATTTTACTGGTAAGATCCTTCAATAGATTTATAAAAGTATTATTAATTAAATTAAATAGTCATTCGACTATCAAATAGAAAATAATCTATAATCTATAAGCCGTGAGGTAAGTTAGTGAATTTTAACGTACGTTGCCGAGTTTGAATAAGTGCGGGTCTTTGCTTTGCAAGAACCTTAGCCTATTGCTCTGTCCAAGTAAAATAAAATTTTGTTAAGGGCCAGCCTAAGCCAGGGTTCAACCCGCGAATTCTGGTGGCTGCTGGTTAAAATCGCGAACCTAAAAAGTGATTTGTCTCAATATATATATATATATATATATATATATATATATATATATATATATATATATTATGTTTGAGCTTAACACCGGTAGAATCGAGAGCTTTCCCTGTTTAAAAAAAAAAAAAAAAAAAAATAAATATGTATAAAATATCATGTTACATATTCATTTTAATTAATTGCTCAAGTCCATCAACCAAATTTAATTTTTTTTATTATTTATTTTTCATTGACCTCAGATTACGAAATTGATGACTGCCTTACTACTCTAAAGCCTAGCCAATAATACCTGGTAAAAAAAAAAAGAGAAAAGAAAAAAAATAAATATTTATATAAATATATTTAATAAAATTTAAATCCATTGAAAACAGATACCTTATAATTAAACAGATTACAATATTAAAAAAAAAAAAAAAAAAAAACAGAAATACAAAATGAAAAAAATATGTTCAATGTTCTAATTACAAACAGGTAACATTTAGTTTGTAAGAAAATGATATATTTTGTGATATTGAAGTTACCTGACATAGTATTGAGATACCTTGTAATAATTAGCACTTATTATTTGTAGCTCAATTTAGTCACTGTTATTTTTATTTTTATTTGTCTTAAGTTTATTTTATTATTTTAAAAAAAAAAAAAAAAAAAAGGATATTGATGCATCCTGACAATGTTACCTGACAATATTACTCTTAAGTTTAATATTACTATCTTTATAAAACTGTTGTACGTGATCGCCTATCATCATGATGTTTTTGTTCTTTCGACTGAAAGTTATCGAGTAACTTCCAGTCTAGCTCGGGGGTGTAACGAGGTTTAAACCGCCTCGTTATCATATCATGATAATAGGCCGTCACTCTGTGGAATTATATAATATTAATTATTATTATTTATTCTACCCTTCCACCTGATGTTTTAAGGAAGGGGTGCGCACCGTGTCAGCGCACATGCACTGACGAGGATATAAAAAGACCTGCGCGTCGATATCTAACTGAACTTTTTCCTATCATGATTACTGAATAAATATAGTTTACTTCAATTATTTATTTTAATCCCGTTTACTACAGCTGTATCGAGTAATATCTAACACCTTCCTTAGATATCCTAATCATACACCTGTACTATGATTATCTAGTGCATTCCTGCTTGCACTTAGTGCATACCTTTCTGCATCTGATCCTATGATACCTAGCTCATAGTCATGCATCCTGCTTGCATGTTGTGTATACCTGACTACACCTATTCATACGATACCTCTCTCGTAACTGTGCGTACCTGCCGCATTTTTTTCCTACAATACCTGCTTGTGGAAGTGCATACCTGCTGCATTAGTGAATTATTCCAGAAGGGCAAAGAGACCAACAACCCTGAGTTAAGTATAATAACACTATTATTCTGACTTTATTTAATCAATTGCACGTTAACACCTAATCACGTGGCATATTATGCGAATGGCTGACACCTGTATTTATTATATACTTTCTGTATACAATCTGGCCCCATGAATCCCGATCCTTTATATGCCTTTCATCAGCATATATAAAGTGACGGTCAAACGGTCGTCTGGTCCCTACGAACCGGGTGATATAGGATCAATCACCGAAGAATTAGTCTACTGGCTAAAAGGAACACGGGCCCATTTAAAATCAAATGGGTAATGGACGGTTGATTGACCTCTCCCTATGAGAGGTTGACCTCTACTTCGTTTCAAAATAAAAAAAAAAAATAAAAATTTGAATTAAAAACATTCAGGCTTACCAATAAGCAAAAAAAAAAACAGCTGTACTAGGACAGTGGTTTGCAAGTAAACCATCAAAAGTAAAAATTTCAGAAGTATACCAACTTCAGAAAATCACAGTTACGAATGTAAAAAATAAAGATGGTTTATAATTCAGAATTACGAATTATAACCCCGTCAAAAACATTGATTTTCTAATCTTCATATCAACACATAGAATTTACAATATTCATTCTTTCGTAATAAACAATTAAAAATATTAAGAAGGATAATATTTCAGAAATCAAATACCTCCGAAATATTTAAACTACGAACGGAAATACTTCCGAATTAAATTTTATACGAAAGACCATTTTTAATCAAGTTTTCTAAGTTTTACTGACTGTCGGTATTACCAACTTCCCCTGTGAATTTACCATTATCATGTGAGTGTTTTGGCGGATTGATTGTGTTTAAAAAATTTGTATGAATCGTTATGTAATAGTTATAAGGGACCCGCGGGTAATGCCTGTCGGGTAATAAGACCTAAGTGACAGAAATGATATTTAGAATAACCACCTCCGCTAAAGGCTACTCTAGTAGAAGGGTCTTGCATAGAGATGTTAGGAAAAGTTTATAGAGTCCCGATACCACGTTTCTTGTCTTCTTTATTTCATCATCCGTCATATGATGTCGTAGTGCAGACGTAATCATAAAAAACAATCTAGTCTTCTGACTCTTGAAAAGAATACTGATAGTTTTGAGTGCTGTTGAACAAAACAATCTAGTCTTCTGTCTTTAAAAAAGTATTGTTGCTAAATTTAAGTGATGATTCATCTCTAATACCAATTTTATTGAGTATAATTAAACTATTCCAGTTTTTTTAACCCGTAGGCCTTATTACCCTACCGTAGTAAAATAAGGCCTATTCGTATGGTTTTTGTTAAAGTTTAATTTTTTATTTATTTGTGGTATAAATTACCAGTACTTTATTATATTTTATGGCTAATGTATTGAAATGAAGATTTGTGATACATTTCGATAATTGAATACAATATTTTCGATTCTATTCGAAATCTCCCTTAGCTAGGCCTTATTACCCGCCGGTACCTTATATGAATTTAACGAGTTTAATTTGTATTGTAAATATCCATCGTATTTTTATAAAGGCCGTTAAAATTACAATTTTCTTTTGAAGCTTAAATCGTTATAAATGAACTATTATTAGAACTTCATTATTATTATATAACATTTATCGAATATTATTACCTAATATATACCCATAAATAATTCTTATTTAAAGTGTTAATACACGTATATACATCAAGATTAGTTTCAATTAGAATTGAGTTTATTTTAAATATTAATATTCAGAATCTATAAACTATTTTTAAACAGATAAGATTATATTGTTTATCAGTATGTGTTAAAAAAATTATCGTAACTTAATTATTATTAATACTTGTATGATGAATAAAAATACAGTCTAAATCAAATCCAGATGTATTTGTTATTTATAAATTTATAATTAATATTTATATATGCCTATGTTTTATTAGGTCCAATATTTTAAATAGTAATTATAATTAAAGCATAATTAATTTATTCTATTAGACACTGATCCCTATTATTTTTAAAATCTAATTTAAATATTATTTTATAATTCATATAGGATAGAAGTATCATTTGTGCACTGTTAAAAATTTCTATTGTAATTTTACAAAAAATAGATTAGAAGCTAATAGGCAAAACATTTAGCTATAATTCAAATTGTAATTATACAAACCATTTCCTACTCTATTTGCTTTGGAATATTACAAAGTAATTATAGTAATATTACAAAAGTTTTTTCGAGCATTAGTCTACTATTTTAACATTGTGAGTTTTGTAATTTTACAAAACCTATGAAGCTCTGTTAGATTAATGATATTGTAAAATGGTTATGTAATTTAACAAAGATTTTCGATCAGCCAGGTTTGTGAAATTACAATCTCTCTCTTTAATTTTACAAAATATTTTAATGCTTTCTTTGAAGTAATTTTATAATATAGTATTGTAATTTTACAAACATTGAATATGACCAGATTTTACTTAGTTAAAAAATAAAAAGCAGATTGATTTTTTTGACTTTACTCCTTAAGAATCGATTTTCATATAAAGAGCCCGGTGTGGAAAAAATATGAGGTGTAAAATCTACTCAACAAATGACCTCGTTACGTTTGTGTGCGCCGCTTATGCTGTACACTTTTCACTTTTCAGCCGTGAGTGCATAGGGTATGT
Source organism: Microplitis deprimator (assembly GCA_964016945.1). Classification (NCBI taxonomy): domain Eukaryota; kingdom Metazoa; phylum Arthropoda; class Insecta; order Hymenoptera; family Braconidae; genus Microplitis; species Microplitis deprimator. The sequence continues at coordinate 7,080,523 of OZ024715.1, read as the reverse complement.
TACGGGGCAGCGTACGAATGCATTGTATGTATACAATATACCTATATATATATATATATATATATATATATATATATATATATATATATGTAGCGTAGCTACACTGATATGTGATCGATGATTTTCGGCAATCTACGCCGAACACCATCGATGTTTCCATATTCTGTCTCTACCTCATTCGTAGAGACATAATAAGTGATATACCGCTGTACTGCATACACGCATCCAATCATTTCTCTCTTTCGTATACTTTCTATTACTGTGTTAATTTCGTTAAATAAATAAAACGTTTATTTTATCATAAATATTATTTGGTTTTAATTTTTCATAATATTACCTCAACCACTAAATTGGTGACCCCGACGTGATCTCATTTTAAGGGAAGCGTCGAACACGTGCTTTACACAGTTTATATAAATCTCGCGAGTTCTCGTGCTTTTTTGCCGCGAATATTTTGTCGCGTTGCCGTTTAATCGGCGAGACCGTGATTTTTTATTCACAGTCAATTTTGTGTGAATTTATTTTTGTTAATTAGGGCAGTGACTTTTGTTATTGTGCAGTATTCATCTTTTATCACCGCTGGTACTTGCTGGGCATCTTATGGACGTTATGCCGCATCAGTGTTAATTCGAGGGACCTTTAGTGCGAATCGAATAGTGATAAAAGTTTTCGCGAGCTGTGATAAAAATTGTAATTAATTTTTCGTGCAGTGTCGCGTATAATTTTCTTTCTGTTACCGGTAATACCATCAAGGATTAAGCCGATACACCGGCTGCACATTCTTGAGCCGTACGTCATCGATAATCTTTCGGTATTTGAATCTCAATTATCGGGATCGTCGTCGTCTAAGTCGATAAAAACAAATATGGCCGGGAATATCAAAGCACCCCAGTTCAGCACGGAGAATCCAAAACTGTGGTTTGCGCAGGTCGAATCGCAATTTTCAACGCACCAGGTAACAAAGCGTGCCAAATTTGACCTGGTAATTCCATTGCTCAACACTCGCGTCGCCACAGAAGTAGAGCGGTTAATTCTTGAGCCTCCTGTGACAACCATGTACAACGATCTCAAGGTCGCTCTGATAAAATGTTTTTCCAAATCAGAAGGAGCTAGAATCACACAGTTACTGGATGGAGAGAGATTAGGCGATCAAATTTCGTCGCAGCACTTACGTCACCTCCGCTGATTAGTTCCAGGCATCGATGATATCATCATCAAAGCTCGCTGGTTTTCACACTTGCCAAAAGAAATTCAAGTGTGTTTGGAAGCTATCAGCGACGCAACGCTGGACAAGCTCGCTGAGTCAGCTGACTGTGTGGTCGAGCGTATGTCGCTTGAACCACAAGTTGCCGCCGCCACCGCAAATTTATCATCAACTGCCAAGTACGGTGAGATTGCTGCACTTCGCAGAGAAATTGCGCAACTCACGAATCAAGTCAAAAACTTGAAAGTTAAACGCAGCAGATCCAGAAGTCGATCACGGTCATGTGTACCGAAGAAGTTTGACTTCTGCTGGTATCATTATAAGCACGGTAAAAATGCCCGATCGTGCATTCCTGGCTGCAAATGGCAGGGAAACGCAAACGAGAATCAGTAGAGGCGGCCAATGATTCTCAATCGATTTCTCGCCGCTTGTTTATCCGAGACCGAACTACAGGAACGGAATATCTTGTCGATTCCGGCTCCGATTTATCCGTCTTTCCACGTGGCTGGCTGAAATCAATTAGTACACCAATAGGTTACCAATTGTATGCCGCAAACGACTCGATAATTCAAACCTATGGTTTAAAATCGCTTACAATTAACCTTGGACTTCGCCGTGAATTTTCATGGAATTTTATCATTGCTGACGTCACTAAACCGATTATAGGTGCAGATTTTTTATGTCATTATGACTTACTAGTCGACCTAAAACGAAAATGCCTTCGTGATGGCATCACTAATTTACTGACACCCGAAATTCTCACACGACATCGGCAAAAACAAATATCAAAGCAGTCGATGGTAATTCTGCGTATATGGAATTATTGAGAGAATTTGTCGATATTACACGATCTGATGCTACTCAGCGTCAAACGAAAAGACATTCAACGGTGCATCATATACGAACGTCACCTGGACAGCCAGTATCGTGCAAAGCAAGACGCCTGGCTCCAGATAAATTGAAAATTGCACAAGCCGAGTTCCGAAAAATGATTGAGGAAGGTATTCACAGACCATCCAACAGCGTCTGGGATTCACCACTTCATTTGGCACAGAAGAAGTCCGGAGAATGGAGGCCATGCGGTGATTACCACCCGCTTAACCATCGAATGCTCATCGACAAATATTCGTTCTGTTATCTTGACGACTTTGCCGCATTTTTGCACGGAAAAAATATATTTTTAGTCGTCGATTTTGCAGAGGCATTTTTGCAAATACCCGTTGCACCAGAGGACGTGCCGAAAACGGCGATCATTACACCGTTCGGACTATTCGAGTTCCGGTTTATGACGTTTGGGCTTAAAAATGCGGCTCAAACGTTTCAACGATTTATTGATGAGGTCACTCGTGACCTTGACTTCGTCTTTCCATATGTCGACGATATCTTAATCGCATCCAACGACGAGAAGCAACACATGGAGCACCTAAAAATATTATTCGAGCGTCTCCGTGAATACGGACTGGTAATTAATGTACCAAAATGTTAGTTTGGTCAGCCGGAAGTAAAATTTCTCGGCCATGTCATCACCAAATATGGAATTAAGCGGTTACCGGAAAAAGTCGAGACTATCGTCAATTTCGAGCCTCCTACCACCGTAAAAGCCGTTCGTCGATTTCTCGGCCCAGTGAGTTTCTACAGAAAGTTTATTAAGAACGCTGCAGAAATTCTAACACCGCTTAACAAAATTTTGGAAGGACCCAAAGTCAAAGGCTCTCATCCAGTCAACTGGACAACTGAACTTCAGGAGTCTTTCAAGTCAGCTAAACGAGTTCTCGCGGATGCTACTTTATTGGTACACCCTAAAATCGATGCTGACTGGGCAATATTTACCGATGCATCCGAAATCAGTATTGGAGCCGTATTGCAACAAAACGTGGATAACAACTGGCAACCACTGGCATTTTTCAGTCGAAAAGTGTCCTCGTCGATTCAAAAATTGTCGACGTACGATCGCGAGTTGAACGCCATCTACGAGGCTGTAAAATACTTTCGGCATATTTTCGAAGGCCGGCATGTTACGATCTACACTAATTACAAGCCGCTTCAGCACGCTTACGAACAGCGCACCGAAAGAGCATCGCCTTGGCAATTTCATCGACTCGATTTCATCGGTCAATTCACGACCGATATTCGTCATGCGTCGGGCACCGACAATATTGTCGCTGACACATTTTCACGTGTCGAAGCAGTATCTACTGCTATAACGTCGCAAAAACTTGCTGACGCTCAACAAACCGACGATGAACTTCAGCAGTTGTTACGTCAGACAACTGCTTCGAATTTACAGACAATTCAACTCGATAAAGGACCTGCACTGTATTGTGACACTGCGTCAGGTACAGTGCGTCCATACGTTTCAGGACCGCTGAGGAGAAAAGTGTTCGACTCACTACACACGCTCGCTCACCCTGGAATCAAAGGATCACTAAAAATGGTCTCTAAAAGATACGTCTGACCGTCGATTAATAAAGATTGCCGTGAATGGGCGAAATCCTGCATCGATTGCCAGAAAAACAAAATTCAGAGACACCTGTCATCGCCGATCGCCAGTTTTTAACCTCCAACTGAACGATTCGAGCATATTTATATCGACCTAGTGTCTTTAAAAACGTCAAGAAGCTCTAATCCATGCCTGACTATCATCGACCGATGCGCGAGGTTTTCTGAGGCTGTCCCGTCATCCAATGGAACTACAGAGACGATAGCACATTCACTATCGCTGCACTGGATTTCACGCCACGGAGTACCCAAACGTATAAGTTCGGATCCAGGTCCGCAATTCGAATCGTCGTTATTCCAATCGCTATCAAAATTGTATGGAATAAAACACCTGCATACCACGCCGTATCATCCAAAAGCCAATGGTCTCGTCGAACGTCTACATCGTCAGCTCAAATCAGCACTTTTATGTCACCAAGAGTCGTGGTATGACGCATTACCAGCCGTTTTACTTGGTTTACGCGCTGCTTGGAAAGACGACATCCAGATGACCCCGGCTGAATTAGTGTACGTATATACATTTTAATTCATTGGCACGGGCCGAAATGTCGCGTTACGGCAAGCATTCTGTTTTCTGTTTCAGGAATCTCAGTACTAACAGTCACGTACTGGTACGGAATGACCAGGTTGGACCATCTTTTTCAGCGCCGTACGAAGGTCTATATCCTGTAATAACTTGACACGATAAATATTACATCGTCGATTTTCGTGAACGACAAATCGCTATTTCAGAGGACAGATTGAAGCCGGTTTACGAGACGAACCCAATCGACACGACGATGATAATAACAAACTCCCAGCCAAATAACACAGCAACCGAGACCCAAAAACGCCGAGTCCGGTTTAATATTTAAAAATTTACGCGATTTAAAAATTTTTTTGACATAAAAGTTTTTTTTTACAAAGTAACAATGCACCACTGTAATACACTTATTTATTTACTTATTTATTTATTCATATCATTTGTAAATATTCCATTACTTTAATTACCGTGTATTAAATTTAAAAAAAAAAAAAAAAAAAAAAAAGGTAGTTCTGTAGCATTGCTACAATAATTACAATCGATCAATTTCGGCAATCTACGCCGAACATCGATTTTTCCATATTCCGTCTCTACCTCATTCGCAGAGACATAATAATTAGTAATATACCGCTGGACTGCATACACGCATCCAAGCACTCTTCTGTATACTTTCTATTACTTTGTTAATTTCGTTAAATCTTGTTAAAAAAATATAACATTTAGTTAACATAAAGATTAGTTGGTTTTAATCATTTATAATATTACCTCGATCACTAAATATATATATATATATATATATATATATATATATATATATATATATATATATATATATATATATATATTAGACTGGGCCAAAAAAATCGACTATTTCATTTTTTTATTTTTTGATACCGTGAAAATATTCCTGATGACCAAAAAAAATTATTGTGCAAGTTTGAGCCCTTAATATTGATATTAAGAAGTGTGTCGCTACGACTATTAGTTTTTTGACAGTGTTGTAATAATAATGAAATAAATACATGCCAGGACTGGTTGGTGGTTGAGATATTGGAAAAATACGCATATTAAAAAATATAACATTATTTTTATTTGTCACAGCAAATAATATTACTGGGTTACACAATTAAATCGTTGATTTAATTATTTAATACTGTTAATTGTCTGAGCTCAAGAACACGTTATTAATTGAATGAAAATTATAAAATTGAGCTTGAGTAATTGATTTAAATGATTGAAGTAATTATTTCGAATTTAGTTGAACACTGATTTGATTGTAAAAATATCATGATAAACCGTAACATGAAATCAGAGGTTACCAAGCGAAGTTTATTATTGAACACTTGAATTACTATTTTTAATAGCACCAATGCATAAATAAATGAGATTATTGAGTTTATAATATTGATGATCACTTAATTTAATTGATTTGAATGAGTTTATAATAAATTTTACTGAATTTAATTTATTTGTTGAACACGTGGTAGCATGATTGCAGAGGCTACTGAGCGAAAATTAATATTGAATTTAATTGTAATATTGAGCACAATGATAATTAATTAATTACAATATTGAGTCTTTTAATTTAATTGAGCACTGGTAATAATTAATTATTTCATAAAAAAGGCACCTGTGATGTCTCCCTTGTGAATAACCTTTTGAGAAACGTGGTCGTCGATCACTTGAATTCTTGAGTTCTTTATGTAATTATTTTCTGAGCTCTAGTGCCCAAAATTATAAAAATAATTATAGTTTTAATGAGCCCGATGAATGCTGAATTTAATTAAATTATTATTTAAATTAATTACTCTGAGATGATGACAAAATGATAAGATTAAATTATAACACGTGTATCTGTTGAATGTATATTGCGAAAGATAATGGCGGCCGTCTTCTTTACACGAGGCAGGAAAAATCGATGCGCATGCATCGCACTGCGCTAGTCAAGTTTAAATTTAACAGCCACGAGGCCCCAGTAGGTACTGCCTCTATCTGTCGGAAGTGCACCTATGGTTGAATTTGAATATAGTGCGATTACGCAACACGGGTTAATAAATAATTTAGGTTTAAGTGAAATATTGCGGGTTAGTAAATAAAAGGTTTATAAGGAAATAAGGTTTATAAAGTTATAAAGTTATAAGGTTTATAATAGGTTTATAAAGATTATAAGGTATATGATGTTTATAAAAAGTTTCTAATGTTTATAAGGTCGATAAAGTTATAAGGTTCATAAAGGTTAATAAAAGTCATAAGGTTAAAAGGGTTATTGAATAAATAAAAGTTAAAATTCTCAAATTAACAATTAAATTATTTATAAATTATCCTTCCTCATCCTTCTCTTACAATTAAATAAATTACAAAGACCCTGATGATCTAAGATCCGGCTCTGAGAGGCCGTTATTACTTCCAGTAGCACCCTTGACAAAAGGTCGACCAGAGTTACAGCATAGCCCTGTTATATATGAAATCAGTAATAGCTTAAAATTAAGAAAAAAAATTATTTAACATACATTATTTAAATTTTTAATTTTTTTGTTAGTTCAAAAATTAATAATTAATGAAATAAAAATATTTTATAAACTTTCATACCGTCATCTTGTTGAGTATGTTTATAAAAAAGGCTCCAAGAAACAAAAAATTAATAGATTAATTATTTAAACTTTTATACCGCCTTTTATGACAACACAAACCCGTAAAAAAATATTAATTAACAATTGAATAACTTTTTGAAAAAGGGTGATACAACTTTTATTACCTTAGAATCATATTCTTTGAAGTGTATAGATGACACCAGAATTTTTCCAAATTTTTGAATTGATATTTAATTGAATAAGAAAATTATCAAAAACTACGCTCACTAGAGTGGCGGAGCGCGCATGCCAAAACTGCCGCGCAAAAGCCGATTTTCAATGTTAAATTAAAATTATAAATATTGAAGCTACAATTCGGGGAGTCGAGAACTTTTATACTACAATTTTCTGCTCTTTCAGAAACTTTTTTAATATTTGAGCTATCATTTATACTTTTTGAGATTTTGCCAAAAAGCTGAACGGCTAATTTTTCAAAGGTTTTTTGTTAAATAACAATTGTAATTTTCTTTTCCAGAAAAAATCCAAAAAACGCTTTTTTCTAGACGCCATTTCGGATCGTTTAAGCTATCAACTATATTTTTAGGTGACCTGTAACTATTTTTTTCACGAAATCAACTTCTTGAATAGACTAAAATAGAATAAAAAGACATTATTTAGGTATCTTCATCGATTTGTTTATTTACCATTTGATATGGTATTAATCTTTTTCGTAGACTAGTAAGCCTTTTTGTGCCTATTTAGACAGTCGATCTTAAGGAGTAAACTCCAATCGTGCGTCGGAGTTGACACACACTTTTTTTTTTTTTTTAATTTTTTGCTTAACCATTTTGGCGAAGCTGGGATTACTACCTATGCGAATAATTGAATTTCTAATTGCATTGAAAATTTTTAATTCAGAGAAAAAACGCTACACTTATCAACGACCGCACACGCATTAGGGAAATTCGAACCCGGAACCCTACGTACGAAAGACCGACGCTTTGACAACTAGGCTACGCAACCGACAGTGACTACCAAGTTTAGTGATACACTACATAAGACTTCTTTTATTTTTTTAGAAGTGTTTATTAACATTTTTCGATTTCAAAATGTAAAATAAATCAAAAAGAAAAACATTTAAATACGATTCAATAGAACTGATTGTAAACAAAAAAATTATTATGACTAAATATATTTGAAAAATTTGAGTATCACATTTTTATGTTTGTAATTCTTTAATTATGATTATTATTATTATTATTATTATTATCTTCACGGAAAAAAATAAGCTATAAAAATTGAGAATGACAAGTAATATAATGATAAAGTGATCAGTAAATACTAGTATTCTAAATAGTAATTTTTTTATTTATGATTAAAACGTGAATAATTACAGGATAAGTAGAAAAATTTATTGTCTATGCAAGAAAAATTAATATTTGAACTTTAAAAATTGTGAGTGATACTCAGAAAATAGACGACATGTATGATAAAATTTACTATTTGAATGTAAAAATTCCCCATATTGACAACCGGGTCCCGGGTTATAATTTCATATGGTAATTTTTAGAGTTTTTTTTTCCGTGTGTTTTTTTTTTTATTTACTTACTTATTAACATATTTTTCTTTACTCATCATAAAAAAAAAGTTTATATAAAAAGAATTCTTATTCATTGATCCTCAGTCCTCAAATTATGTAGCTATCATAAATTTCTTTATTCAACAATAATTTTAATATTAACTAATGTACGTCTGTAGCAGAATTTGTTCAGGGTCACTTTTATTTGTAAAATATCGAAGATAAGTCGATTCAATAAAACAAAGCAGACCGGATCATATTGTAATGATGTAAATGAACATGTACATGTACATGAACATGATGTATTCATCGCCTGTAAGAACGAAAGTAAAGAAAAAAATTTTTTTTTTTATCATGATTTTTTTTTCACATTTTTTAGGAATTCTGAAAAAACAAACTTGGAAAAACAAATTTAAAAAAAAAAAACATGCTGTTTTGTAAAATTACAACTCGCTATAATAAATGAAAATTTAAGGCAAAATTACAGTACACTGTAATTCTACGAGGAAATTTGTAAAAAAAAATTGAGGTTTGTAAAATTTTAATGATTTCATTGTAATATAAGTTACAATATTTTGTTGTAATTTTACTAAGAATTGTAGAAAATTGAATTACAAATATATTTTGTAAATTTTAAACGCATTTTATTTAAAATTAATGTACTATTTCGTAAAATTACAACTCGTGTACGATTTATACACAAAGATGGTAAAATTACCACTCATTTTAGTAGTTTTCTTAACGCATCATGGAAAATTAGTCAAATTGTGTTATAATCTTTTATTGACATACATTGATTTGTATTTTTACTACACCACTGCTTTGTAAGAATATTGTAATTTTACAAAAATTTTTAACAGTGTGGCCACTTTAATGCCAATTTTGGTTACTAAAAAATTTTAATAAAATGATACTTAAAGTACATGATGATATAATTAATTTTTTTAATTCATTCAAAGGCAATTTTTTTACAGTAAAAGAATGAAAATTTTTTTTTTATACTTCTTTATTAATTAATCCTACCAAAAACAGATTCTCTGTATAAAATCGCGCCAAGTACACGTTTAAAATTTTTTACAAGTAAAAAAAGATTTTTTTTACAAAAAAAATGAATCAAATCGAAAAAATACCAAGTACCTAATATAATTCGAAATCATGGAAAATATTTTCATAGAATTGAAAAAAAAAATTTCAATGTACTTGGTGTGCGTTATTAAATTTATTCAAGCAAAATTAATTTCTAGAATTGATTTCGCATATAAATTATTTTTTAATAAAATTGAATGACATTCTTTTTTTTTCAGTTTATAGGCACACCAAGTACATTGAAATTTTTTTTTTCAATTTTTTTTTTCAATTCTATGAAAATATTTTCCATGATTTCGAATTATATTAGGTACTTGGTATTTTTTCGATTTGATTCATTTTTTTTGTAAAAAAAATCTTTTTTTAATTGTAAAAAATTTTAAACGTGTACTTGGCGCGATTTTATACAGAGAATCTGTTTTTGGTAGGATTTGTCTTTTTTTTGTCGTGTTGATTGTTAATGATTTTAATATATACACTATTAGAAATCGACTTCTAGTTTAAGACACGTGAGCCTATATTGTTTATAGTATGAATTTGTAGAAACAATAAAATTGTTTGGTAACAATTGTAGTAATTTTGTACTGCTAGATATTATAGCCTGATTGATCAATTTTTATAAGACAAAGAGCTGCAGTTGCTCAACGACAGTTTCCTTTGAAGTTAACGTCAAATATATACATTAACGTCGGACTTTTCTGTTAGTAATTTAAAACATCAAATGGCTTAGTAGTTTTACCTCCCAGCACCTTCTAGCTATTACTACTAGCATATGGTGCTAACTACCTATCCTCCCTCCCCTCTGAGCCAATGGAATGCTTTTTTTTCTGAATCTCAATGGATAATATATATATATATATATATATATATATATATATATATATATATATATATAATTGTTAACTAGGGAAGGGACTATTCATGATTTTTATGCGCGTGTGTTATTTAGGTTTTAGGTATCGGGTGACAGGAACCCTAATAGCACAGTTTGCTTGAGCAAAAGTTTCGTTGAATTTTTCTTCAAATTTCCGTCAACTTCGGACTTATTCATTTTTTACGACAAGTTGTATGTAACTTGCTATTGAATTTGAGGTAAATTTACTGTCTGAATTAGAATGCAAATTCACTTCAAAAGTTGAATAGAAAAAAGTTGTCTTTAATTTTCAGGCAAATTTTATGTCAATTTCTCGTTAATTTGACTTGAAAAATTGTTAAGTATATTTTTACGCTCAAATTGTAGACAATTTTACGTATAAATTTGCTTACCTTCTGAAATGGTAAGAATGAACATTACCGACCATTTTTTTTTCGTACAAGTTTACCTTAAAATTGAAGAAAAATTAACCGCAAATTTTTATTTTCAACTTTTGCTGTGAAATTGTCTGCAAATTAGGGCAGCAGATTTCAGGTAATTTCAACATCAAATTACCGTCAATTTCAATGCAAAGTGGTTATTAGGGAAACATTCCAAAACCACTAAAACTATGTTTATAGTTTTCGGAATACAATGTAATGATTAATTTATCTATTTATTTCAACTTTCTTATAATCTAAATATATATTTTAATAAGTATGTGCTACATTGATTTATTATTTAAATTATCGACTAATTATTGGTAAGATGCAATAAATGTTATAAGATCTCAATTTGTAAATTTGGAATGGAAGTTAAATGCGTGCCCATTTATGTATTTCAAGTTCACTAATTGATTAACAGGTGGAGTCACTTGAGGCCACTGAGGACATAACATGAGAAAACTTCCCTAATAGCCGCTTTAGCTCGAAATTGACAGTAATTTGACATTGAAATTTCTGTAATTTGTAGTCAATTTGACAGCAGAAGTTGTAAAGAAAAAATTGCGGTACATTTTTGCTCAATTTAGGAGTGACTTTTGATTAGAAAAAAAAGTCAGTAATGTTCATTTTTACTATTTCAGAAGGTGAGAAAATTTTGTTTGAGAATGCCTATAATTTGAGGGTAAAAAAATACTTAACAATTTTTTAAGTCAAATGAACAATAAGTTGATGTAAAAATTTACCTGAAAATTAACGACAAGTTTTTTCTAGTTAACTTTTGAGGTAAATTCGCATTCTTATTCGGGTAGTAAATTTACGTCAAATTGTATAGAAAGTTGTAGATAAATTGTCGTCAAAAACGGAAAAGTCTGAAGTTGGAGATTTGACGAAAAATTTGAGGAAACTTTTGAAAGTAAACAGTAAACTTTTGCTAAAGCAAACTGTGCTATTAGGGTTAGTACGATTTAGTATAGTAAGTCCCCTGATAGCAACCATAACCGCAAGATAACTTCAAGCTCCTGCCGTATTCTGAAGCCAACTTAAAAGCAAAATGTTTGAGAGCAAACAGTTACGGTTAAGTTGGCACATTAATAGGTGTACCAGAAAAATCTCTACCTTACGACAGCTGAACCATAATCAGGCCTACCACAAGTAACTGTACCACACAACAACTATACCAGTTTTGAACACTACCCGCGAAAATCTCAACCAATCAACAATTCTACCTTTTAAGAGCTCTCTCACGTTACAACTCTACCAGATTACAACCCTCCCAGTAACGCACTCAACCATATACATCTCTACCATGAACATCTCTACCACAATGCAGGTCACCCCTAAAAATGCCTGCCATTAGCATTTCTACCATTTACAAGTCTACCATAAATAACTCAACCACATTTCAACTGTACCAGCATAAATCTCTGCCAAGAAAATACACTACCAAAAAACATCTCTACCATTTTTTAAGCCTACCCAATAAAAACACTACCACATAGGAACACTATCAAAAAAGTAACTCTGTCCTTATCATATGCTATATGTGTGACAAAGACAGAGTTACTTTTTTGATAGTGTTCCTATGTGGTAGTGTTTTTATTGGGTAGGCTTAAAAAATGGTAGAGATGTTATTTGGTATTTATTAAATAATGATCATAACAGCAATTTTCTTAGCTTCCGACTAAAAGCAGAAGACGAACTTCCTCGGAAGATGTTCGTCATCCAAGTCCCATAAATATTCAAAGAGTAATTAGAATTCTTAAATTCAGGACTTCGTTAGGTGCGGCCCAGCCTTAAGTTGATTTTTCTAACTTTTGCTTTCAAATTGTCGGTGAATTTGGACAGCAAATTTCGGTAATTTCAATTATCAAATTACTGTCAGTTCCAAGATAAAATGGCTACCCTAATAGCACACTCTAATCGCACAGTTTGCTTTAGCAAAAGTTTACTTTCAAAAGTTTCCTTAAATTTTTCGTCAAATCTTCGTCGACTTCGGACTTTTCCGTTTTTTACGACATGTTTGGCCAAACTAAGTCCTGAGCAAATTTACTAAGGACTTAGTTTGGCCGAATATTATGTTACTATATTTGACATGCTGTCGGTGGCGGCAAAATCAAATGTCAGTGGCGGCAAAATCAAAAAAATCAAATATCGTGATAGAAATTTAATATATAATTTATAATTTTTTATGTTTTTTTTTTTCAACAATCATAAAAACACGAAAAAATTATTCTTAATATGCATTAAAAAGCAAATGATACACAGTCAGATTAATAAAATGGAAAAAATAAAGAAATAGTATATTTTATACCTAGGGCAGTGAAGTAAGAAATGTCTCAGATCTCATGTAATTGTTGGCCGAGGCGAAGCCGAGGTCAACAAACATGTGATCTAAGGCTTTTTTATTTACTGCCTAAGGTGTCAATACTATTTTTCTTCTCGACGGAGGCGGAAAGCGACAACTTCGTTTCGCACAGCGAGACAAAAGTTGACGCTTTTTGCCCGGAGGGGAGAAAAAAATAATTTCAAATAAAAAAAGGCGGATTTTTTTGTTATTTTAATTTAATTTAATTTAATTTAATTTTTTTTTTTTTTTTTTTTTTTTTTTTATTAATACATATAATAATTTTTTACATAGACCCCTTTCCCGCGACCGCCTCTACGTCCCCTCCAATTTTTATTGGGACCACGACGGTTCCGCCCTGTCCGTCCCCTGGCTACACCTCCAGCGGCCCATCGATTTGGAGTATCTGTAAAGCAAAATAAAATGTTTAGATTTCTATAAATCGAATAATATAGAATAATATATTAAACAATCTCATAAAATCTAACAGATTCTCATAAATCCCCATAAAAATTTCATAAGAATTAATGAGTTCTATGAGAAGTGCTATAGTTAAGTATAGGTCTTATTCATACAGCTTTTAGAATCTATCTGATTTCTCAAGAATTAAACATACCAATGGCTTCTGGAGCTGCTGCTTGAGCTGCTACTAGAGCTGCTGCTGGAGCAGTTGCTTGAGCTGCTGCTGGAAGAGGTATGTCAGCTACAACACGAGCTGCATCCGGTACCCCTCCTCTATTTTCAGCTGGCAAACGCGGTGGTGATGGTGGCGGTGGTGGTGGTGGTAGATGCCAGTAATTTGGGTTGGCCTGTGGAAAAGGTGGCTGACCCCAATAATGGCCACCTCCACGGGCCAACCTATAGTAAGTTTGGAGGGCTGCGTCAGCAGCCGCTCGAGCTTCAAGTAGCTCTCTTTCTTCTGAAAAGAAAATCCCATTGATTAATATCATTAAGGTGTTTAAAAAAATAAAAAAAAAAAATTTTTTTTTAAGGTATCCAAAAATTGAAAGTATAACTAAAAATAAAAATTTTGGTACCAATCCGAGCTCTTAATAATGATATGAAGGTTTGTCTCGATCCATTTTTCTATTTTCCATTTAAATATCACAAGAAAAAAAAATTTTTTTTTTTAGAATTTTCTAGCTCACAAACCAACCAACGGATTATTATGCACAATAAATGTTTTTGTAAGAAATTAAACACTCTACAACAAAAGTCACTTATCATTTTTTTATAAATCCCACTGTTCAAAAGTTATCAAGTTATTTAAGCTTCATGTAAAATTTATAGTAAATTTTGAGATCTTTTCACTTTCCCGGCGTAACTATCAGTCTTATCACAAAATAGCATAGAAACTTTTTTGTAAGCAATTTTATTCCTTATAAATTATTACAAATAATGTTTTTCGAAATTCCGCATTGTTTCCAAGTTATTTTTATTTCAATATCAAGCTCATAAAATCAATCAGAAATCTATTTTTTTAAGAGCTTGACATTGATATGAAAATTACTCGAAAACGATGCGGAATTTCGAAAAACTTTATTCATAATAATTTGTAAGAAATGAAATTGCCTACAAAAAAGTATTTATGACATTTTATGATAAAAACTGATCGTTTCGCCGGAAAAGTGAAAAGATCTTAAAATTTACTATAAATTTGACTTGAAGCTTAAATAACTTTTGAACAGTGTAATTTATCAAAAAATGATGAGACTTTTTATTTTGAGCGTTCAATTTTCTACAGAAACATTCATTGTGCATAAAAATCCGTTGATTGGTTTGTTAGCTAGAAAATTCTAAAAAAATGTATTTCCCGTGTTATTGAAATGGAAAATAGAAAAATGGATTGAGGCAAACCTTGATATTATTATTAAGAGCTCGAATTGGTACCAAAATTATTGTTTTTAGTTGCACTTTCAATTTTTGGATACCATGAAAAAAAAATTGTTTTGTTTTAAACACCCTAATATATATAAATATATATAAACAAATAATTTTTAAGCCAAGGCAGCTTTTTATTCTGCATATATATATATATATATATATATATATATATATATATGCAGAATAAAAAGCTGCCTTGGCTTAAAAATTATTTGTTTGATAAAAAATTTTCTTCGGATAACGCAATCTTATTATTCATATGTATAATATATATGTATGAATAGATTTACATATCTTTATACCAACGGAAAATAAGACTCTCTTGGCCAAATGCAATTTTTAACAAACAAAAATTTTTAAGCCAAGGCAGCCTTTTATTCTGCATATATATATGAATCTAACTAACTTTGTATTGAATAATTGAATGTACTTACCATTAAAATTTTCCCTGTTGCTCATATTTTTCTGTGACCAAATAAATAGATAATTAATAATTAACAAATATTATTTCACTTCAAATATCCATAATAATGAAAGTAGCAGACATTAGACACTTGTTTATTTTTTAATAAGCATTGTACGTAAATAGAATAAAAGTTTTTAACATATAATTTATAAACGTTTTTTATATAAATATTTTAGTTGTTTTTTAAAAGAAAGAAAAAAATTATTTAATTGTCTGCTATTTTCAGAATTATCAAAATATATATAAATGTTTGAAGTAAAAAATAAAAAAAACAGTGTACTTACGCGTTGTCTTGTTAACAAAAGAATGAAGACTAGCTCTTCATAGTTATATTGTTGGTCCTTTGTTTTAGTTATTTTTTTTTTTGGCGCGCAACTTAAAAAATTGGCATCAATAAACGGATCAATTGAGCTATCAGTTCGTATGGTAATCTATAGTTTTTACCGTTAGAGTTGTTTATTCACAATGTTGGTATCACAGCATGACGATAAATTTGACAAACAGCCGTGATAACCAAGCTGGCAGCAAACTAACGTGCTGCAGCAAATTGTCACCAAGTTGGCTGCGGGAATTGGAATGTTCATAAGTTGACAATGACTACTTGCCAACTTTCCAAGAAAATTGTGGCAAAATTTAATATTCCATTTGTTGATGGAAGGTTGTCTTCAATTTTCTCAGAATGTTGGCGACAGGTTGTGGCAGTAGATCGTTGTCAACTTTCTGGGAAAGTTGTTAACAACTTGTAGCTAACCCTATTAACCACTTTGCATTGAAATTGACTGTAATTTGACATCGAAATTGCCAGCAATTTGCTGCCCGAATTCGCAGACAATTTGACAGCAATAGTTGTAACGAAAAATTTTCGGTAAATTTTTGTTCACTTTAGAAGTAACTTTTTACTAGAAAAAGAAAGTCGGTATAATTTTCATTCTTACCATTTCATAAGGTAAGCAAATTTATATATGAAAATGTCAACAATTTGACGGTAAAAAAATACAACAATTTTTCAGTTCAAATTAACAATAAATTGACATAAAATTTGTCTGAAAATTGATAACTTTTTTCTAGTCGACTTTTGAAGTGAATTAACTGTCCAATTCAAGTAGTAAATTTACGTGAAATTGTAGAGGACGTTGCATACGAATTGTTGTAAAAAACGGAAAAGTCTGAAGTTGACGGAGATTTGACGAAAAATTCAAGGAAGCTTTTGTAAGTAAACTTTTGCTAAAGCAAACTGTGCTTAATTGTAGTTAATTTACTGTTAGGGTGGCTATCAGGGTTTTAACTCGAAAATTTAAAGAAAAGATTTGACATCTCGGTGACGTCTAGTACCCATAAAAAATTTAATTTCAACTTTTTGCTCTCTCACAAATAAAATTACATATAAACTTGAAGTCATATATCAGTTTTTATTTTCCGTCAAATTTATAAGCTATTTTACGTATAAGAGAGCTAACAAGTTGAACTAAATACTTCTTATATATACTCTACTTCATTAAGATGTTAAAAGTTTCATTTCAATTTCTATTTCTTAGCCGAAACTGGTATCCTGGGTTACCACTAAGATTAGAAATCTTGACGCAGCCCGAAAATGTGTATACAACTTGCTATACAATTTGACGTAAATTTACTAACCAAATTGGAATGCAAAGCAAATTCACTTCAAAAGTTGTATATTAATTGTCGTCAAAAACTCAAAAGCCCGAAGTTGACGGATATTTGATAAAAAATTCAAGGAAACGGTTACGTCCTCAATGGTCTCAAGTGCCTCCACCTGTCAATCAATTAGTGAACTTGAAAAACATCAATAGCTTGTATACACTCGTTGTCATTAATGCCTGGTCCCCCAAACTATAGATAGAATCTTTACCACACAGGGGGCCAGGCATTAATGACAACGAGTGTACAAGCTGTCGTCAGTAACAAAAAAGCCTAAAGTTGACAGATATTTGACGAAAAATTCAAGGAAACTTTTATTCTAGTTTTGCTGTCAATTTGTCGGAAAATTCCGACAGCAAACTTTAGTAATTTTATTTTCAAATTACCGTCAATTTCAAGCTAAAGTGGCTATAAGGATATTTACTACTATATTTACTATACTAAATACTACTATATTTACTATACTAAATCTTACTGACCCTAATAGCACAGTTTGCTTTGGCAAAACTTTACTTACAAAAGTTTCCTAAAATTTTTCGTCAAATCTCCGTTAACTTCAGACTTTTCCGTTTTTTACGACAATTTGTATGCAACTTCCTCTACATTGCACGTAAATTTACTACCCGAATTAGAATGCAAATTCCCTTCAAAAGTTAACTAGAAAAAAGTTGTCAATTTTCAGGCAAATTGTATGTCAATTTATTGTTAATTTGAACTTGAAAAATTATTAAGCATTGTCTTAGCGTCAAATTGTAGATATTTTTATGTATAAATTTGCTTACCTTCTGAAATAGTAAAAATTACCTTCTGAAATAGTAAAAACGATCAAGCAAAAATTCCCTGTAAATCTTTCTCTCTAACTTTTGCTATCGGGCAGCAAATTTCAGGCAATTTTAATTTCAAATTACAGTTAATTTTGAGCTAAAGTGGCCATTAGGGGATTTTATAAATCAGGACTTAGTTCGGCCAAAGACGGCCAATTACAACATCTGTATCCGTCATTGCTCTAAATTACACGATTTTGATACCACCTAGCGGATTTAACTAACCCTGATAGCCGTCCTAACCGTAATTTAACTACAAGCTACTGCCGTAATTCTAAAGGTAACTTAAAGGAAAGTGTTGGAGAGCCAAGCTTGCCAGAAACTTTTTCGTTAAGTTAGCCGGAAGTGTTTCACGGCAGACCTTACTGAGAAAGCTGTGGCTATCAGGATAGATAGATAGAACTTGAAAAAATAAGAAACAAAAATTTTAGCAACCTACAAATAATATTTTTGTGATATAAATGTATGCAAAGTCGGGAAACATTAAAAAAATACAAGTAAACTGAATGAATGTGAAATGAATAAAAAAAAAAATTCATCTTAGATATTAAGAAAATTAACAAGGATTTATTCATGTTTATTTAGATCATTGATCGTCATCTCCTGATATGATATCGATAATAATTTAAAATTACGGATTGTTTGAAATTTTATATCAGAATTTGAATTTAACTCATGAAACTATAGTAAAAAATACAGACTGAAGCACCGCTGGTGGTGAATAAATGAATCATAGCTATAAAAAAATTTCAATGTTTTACTGAATAATGGCATTTCTTGTAACTTTTTATTCTCTGGCAGTGCCCTTTTTGCACGAAAAAATTTATAAAATTGTGTGTTTTGGGGGTGCTATAGTATATGCTGGCCTAATTTCATTATTTAAATTATTCTCATAACTAAAATGAATAAAATTTTATAGTTTTAAGACGAACAATCAATGATCTTTCGAATAGAGAAGAAATTTTCTAAAAATTTATTGTTTTGAAAAAGTTTTTAAAAATGAGAGCTAAAAAGATCCAAAAACCAGTATGTCTCCGGTATAGATACACGGCAGGCTCGCGCCATGACACTTCACACATATACATGTGTTTGAACGTGTACTTAGCGCGAGACACTACCGTGTCTCCTGACCGGTATAGATACACGGCAGGCTCGCGCCATGACACTTCACACATATACATGTGTTTGAACGTGTACTTGGCGCGAGACACTACCGTGTCTCCTGATATATATATATTCCCAGTAAACACATTAACGTAAATTTGACGTCAGAGTGACGTTATGTTATGTCATCATTTACGTAAGATATAAGTCAGGTGTGACTCATTATTTCGCACTTTTTTACGTAAGATTATGATGTAAAACTAATGACGTAAATGTGATGTCTGTGTGACATTCGATGATGTCAATATGACATATGGGTAATGTCAAAATCATCGATCCGGAAAAAATATTTTTGAAAAAAAAAAAAAAAAAAAAAATTAAATAGCGAATTTTTGGATTTGATTGTTATAGCGCGAACGCATTACGAATTCAGATTTAATAAGATAACAAGATTTGATAAGATAAGATAATGAAAAAATTCTGGGCGTCTGCTGGGTTCGAACACGGTTCCTCTTGGCTGGTAGTTCTGAACGTTGCTCATTGGTCACATCACGAAAATTCAAGTCTTATGCTTAATTGATGTATTTAGAGTAAAATGGCGGTATAGATAAAGTTCATAAGTTTTCGTGATGGATTTTTACAAAATTTAGAAAACTCCATGAACTTATATGAAATTTTATAAAAACAATATTTGTCGGCCTCGATGATGATTATAAAAAATTATATATAAAATTAAATTAAATTAAATATTTATTATAGAAGAACGGTAATATAAATTTATTTAAAATATTGCCCATCACTTGCAACCACTTTTTCCCATCTCTCAGGCAGCATTCGAATTCCACGTCTGAAGAACTCCTTGTCTTTTGAGGCTATCCACGAATCAACCCAATTTTTGGTATCCTCATAAGATGTGAACCGCTGCGCCGTCAGAGCATGTGCCATGGACCGGAACAGGTGATAATCGGACGGTGCAATGTCTGGTGAATACGGCGGGTGGGGTAACACTTCCCAATCAAGTGTTTCCAAGTACTTTTTCACGGGAGCCGCAACATTTGGACGAGCTTTGTCATGCAGAAGAATAATTTTTTCGTGTCTAGAATAGTATTGAGGGCATTTTTCCTTCAGAGCTCGGCTCAATCTCATCAATTGTGTTCGATAGAGGGCTCCAGTAATTTTTTCGCTCGGATTAAGCAACTCATAATACACTACACCTAGCTGATCCCACCAAATACACAGCATAAGTTTTTTTCCGTGAATATTCGGTTTTGCTGTTGATGTTGACGCGTGGCCAGGTAATCCCCATGATTTTCTTCTTTTTTGGATTGTCATAATGTATCCACTTCTCATCACCAGTTATGATACGATGTAAAAAACCCTTTTTTTATGTCTAGCTAGCAGCATTTCACTTAAGCATAATCGGCGTTCAATATCTCTCGGCTTTAATTCGTACGGAACTCAATTTCCTTGTTTATGAATCATTCCTAATGATTTTAAACGATGTGAGACTGCTTGCTGAGTGACTTCTAATGTTAGAGCAAGTTCTTTTTGTGTTTGAGATGAATCTTCCTCCAATAATTCCTCCAACCGTTTTTAAACTTTCAAAACCACTCTCGACACGTTCTCTCACTCAAAGCACCCTCACCATATGCTTCTACGAGCAATTGATGCGCCTCAGCAGCAGATTTCTTTAAATTAAAGGAGTAAACTAATATTTCCCGCAAATGACGCTTACTTGGCTCAAATTTTGACATTTTCAACTTATAAAAATTATATTTTACCAATATAAAATCAATGATATTAATAGGTTATGTTGTTCTTGAATGTCCAAACTATTTTTTAAGCCGGTTATCATCTGCGAAAGCTAACCGAAACTCCGTGCCGCGCCATCT
>OZ024715.1:7029231-7059393 GCA_964016945.1 Microplitis deprimator | reverse complement strand
AGCGAAGAACTCGACCTATTTTAAAATCGGACTTATAAAATATATTTGGTCCAAGTCTTTCGACCAATAGACCGGGGACAAGAAACCTTTAGTGAAGGAATGTGTAATTTAAAACATGAATTCAAATTATTAATAAATGTATATATTGTTACAAAAATTTAGATTAAAAAATATAAAAATGAAAATATTGAAGTCAAGGTTATATAATACAGAATTATTCGGAATTTAACTTTTTAACAAATACTAAGTAAATTTTAGATACGAATGACAATTATTTCTTTCACGCTGTATACTACAAAAATCTAATTATTTTAAACGTGCCATCAACTAGGTGGCTTATGTGAGTAATACTCCAGCCTACTTTAGTTGAAACGACTGGTAGAGAATGTTTCTTAATGATACAGTACAAAAATATTAATATATGAGACATTCAATTTCGTGGACTTACTACATATTAAATGGCGATAATTTTACATGGATATTTTATTGAAATATTCGTTGATCGAAGGTCTTCATCCTTTGGTGAATAATTATTGGCCTATTTCTTACTTCATATTTAAAATCGACTACGTGTACATCTTTCATTGTATCAGGTTTTCAAAAACAAGGTGGCTAGCAGCCTACTCTTTACTATATGAAAATGAGATCACTTGGATATAGGAAGAATAACGGGTATTAAGTTAATAGTTTGAGACTCACGACACAACTGACTATTTTTGGGTCAGTTCGTTAGACTTTCGGAAAAATGGGTGGTTTCTCAAACTTCTGTATTTGGAAGACATTCTTTTCCCACGTACTTCCACCTCTACCCAAACGTTTTCCACTTCCATTCGGGAAATTATTGTTTCGGGGCCGCACTATCCCTTCCACATTGATTTCCCGTTTCCCTCTCTTTCGGTTCTTCACAACTCACTGCTCTTTTTTGCTAATAATGAATGTAATAATAGTAATATTAATAGTAATAGTAATAAAAGTAATTTATATTACTATTTTTCTAATAAATAATTCGATTTATTCTTCCTTAAATTATTTTTAATTGAAATTTTCTATTTTTATTTTGTTTAAGTTTTATTCTAGTATTTTAATATTTTATTTGTCTTTAAATCCTGATATTTTAGTGTTTTATTTTCTTTAAATTTAATTATCATACATAATATTTTATTATTTTTAATTTGAATGTTACTATTTTTATTTTATTGTATTTTCGCTTTGGTATTATACTTTTAATAATATTTAGAATTGCTAAATTTTATTATCTAACTAAAACCTATTAGTTTTTATTTATTTAAACATTCAGTTGTCCAGACACCATAATTTACTTCTAAGTATTTTTCAATTTAGAAAATATATCAGAAATGCATTGCAATGGTACTATTTACTTTAAGTCTTATTTTAGAGTGCAGTTGTGATAAGAAAGTGCGTCAACTGCCACTCTGACCACGGTGAGGATTAAAATTCCTTTTCACTTAATATAATATTCGAGTATGAATTATGTGTTGAGACAAATTTTAAAAACTACAATAAAAGTAAAATAAAATGATAATAATATTAAGACTAAAAATTTACTCGGACGTAACAGAATATATTGTATTGGAATATTGCCACCTATAAAACCTGTATTTTTACGATGTCTTTTAATATTCATGAAAGTATTATAATATTCTTCTACAATTTCATCGTTTTTCCGGAACTGTTTGTCAAAGATTGATAAAAATTTAGAGAGTGTAGAATAAGTAGGTATATTATGCAAATACATGATACAATATTGGCCGCACACTTAAGAATTTTCCTGTCGGAGTCGTTGATTGTTATAAGTGAACTGTGTGCAGTTTCTTCTGAGCTATCTGATGTGTTCTGGAATGATTGGAGGTAATCCATAGCTATCGAAGTACCATCTCTGGCCGTGGCGATTAATGTAGATGGCAACCCAGTGTTGCCCTGGTTGCTTGTAGCCATCTGTATTGAGACAATGGGAATTGTCATTTTCGTCCTCAGCCTTGCGGTTCCCATTTTTTGCGGTCTCGGTGCCGTCTGAAACTACACAAGTCATAGTGCCGTGGTCACATGACTAATTATCACGTCGACGCATGTCCGTAAGGGTGCAGTGGGGTCAGAGTCCCGAGGCTAGTCCTACGCCCAAATTTATCGGTCAATGCCTTCGATCCTGGATCAATTTGCATTTAGACGTATTTTTCTGTTATTATCCAATTGCAATAAGTATTCTGTATTAATTAAGTTACGATATTTTTTACTAATACTCTAGCAATTTTACTTATAATATTATTTCATTATTTCTTATTGATTAATATAAGTCGAGTTTAAATAAAATTATTATTACTATACGTTACCGGCAATATACTTGCAATACTAAAGAATTGTTAAGATTAAATAATAAATTCAGTGTTATAATTGCGTTATCCCACGTGGAGGGTCATTGTACATCCAGGGTATTCCAGGACACTCCTGATATTGTTAATTGCGAAGTATTTATTGTAAGTAACTGAATATTATTATAATTGGCAATAAACCTGTACTTTTCCGATTAATTTCGTTCACTTTACCTCTCATTCAGATTATTTATTATCCTATATTACTGGTAAGAATTATCAAATCGTCTATTAAGAATATTATTAATTAAGTAAAAATTGATAAGTTTATTCATTATAAGAAATCTATTGATATGTAATAAGCCGTGAGGTAAGTTGGTGAATTTTACATACGTTGCCGAGTTTGAATAAGTGCGGGTCTTTGCTTTGCAAGAACCCCAGCCCACTGCTCTGTCCAAGTAAATAAAAATTTGTTAGAGGCCAGCCTAAGCCAGGGTTCATCCCGCGAATTTTGGTGGCTGCTGGTAAAAATCGCAAAGAGAAAAAGCGATTTGTCTCAGTATTAACAACTAGAGCGATCGGTTTCGTCAATATTTTTCGAATCTTGTCCGCCGGGTACACACCTACTGTATGGTTCGGAATGTACTGAAGAACTTTGAATATCTGTACAGTGTTCATTACATAGAAAACAATTTTGCTGATCATGCGCACTTTACGTTGGGTATTCTTGGAAAATTTTTTGATCGATAGGTATTTCAATTAAGCAGGATTTCCGTTTATCAACTTTATCACCATTTATTTCGCCGAGTAACCATTATTTCAGAACGCACGCACGTGATAAGGCACACTGGTTATTTTTTAGTGTACCTGCTGATATGCGTGTGCTATGCAGCATACATACAAGATCTGCCTGTGATTGATTCTCAATGGATATAGCGTTTTGAATACTGTCTATATCTATCACTACTCGACACAGGAGTCTCTAAAAACTTTTTAGACACAGCACCTTTAGTGTATACATTCGTAGCGTCCCTGATAAATGCTCGTAAATTAGCGTATACATATCTCACGACAGATTCACCATCGTACCAATGCACACCATTTCTTTTTGTAATTAAATTATTTTCTTTTTGACGTTTTATATTCAATAGTGAAAAATCAAATTCTGAAGACAGTATCCAGTGACCAATAACGTTTGCTTCCAAACTTAAACACGCGATCTCTTTAGGTAAAAATTCACAATTGTTGTTAAAAAAGCCGTTGATGTCTACCACAATATTCATCATGTTTCTACACTCAACTGCTTAGAAGTAGATTTACTTGTGTACTAAATTTAAAACTTTCATAGCTGTCTTTTATATTCTTTTTACTGCTAATTCAGCATTTTAGCCGGTAAAATCAACAGATATTTGTCTGGAGGCATCTATTTCTATAACGCCGTCATACTCAGCATATACTATACAGTTGATCGTTGCTTCTAAAGCTTCAGCAAAACGCACTTCTATTCTAACGCTACCATGGCGAATCAAATTCCAGTGTGAATTACTGTTTGCTGACAAATCGGCTGTCAAATCAAAAGCAAATAAACAATGTCCTTTTGGGTAGTCAAACCGATTTATAGTGTTATCGTCATTTAGGAAATGCACACCTGTTCCTGAAAGAAGAGTATGATAAGCGTCTATATATTGACCACCGTCTGAAAAATCGGGTTGTAATGGTTTTGTAGGTATTTGACGCCCATCGACGTAAAGTGATGAATAGTGAATATTGAAATGTTGAAAATTAAAAGGATTCAAACTTTTATCACCATTAAAGGCTTTGTTATTTATGAACCCCAGAATAACTCTTTTCGGTATTTGACCCAGTATCACATTATCAATTGTTTCACCATGAACGCCTGTATGAATTGAAACGGCTTGTACCTCTACACGTGTTATAGGATATTTTGCAGTGGTTTTAGTTAGAGATCTAGCATGGGCAAGTAAAAAACTAGGCAAGATTTTAGCTCTTCTCACAACTAGGCTAGCTTCTTGAATATGGAGAGTACAATTTTGACTATCAGCACCGCCCATAAGACAAAACGAATCACGAGATCTTGTTAGGCGTAAACGCATTTCTACACCATTTATAAGAAACCTTTCTTGGTTTCAAACATCACAGTGTAAATGACCAATAAAATCTAAAGTTTTTCCACAAGTCAAGAAACTCCGACGTGTTTTAAGGCCCTCTTTGGCATCGGCTACATCATCGAATTTACCAGGTGTATCTTCAGCCCAACCCACAGTCGTTAAGTGTGATTCTTTAGCATCATAACCGTAGTTTAATAACCTTTCTATGTACGCTCTGTACGCATATAAATTGTTATGTGTTGACACAGGTTTTTAATTGAATATTACATCGACTTGATTGAACGTAAATTAAATCAGCCTCCCACACATCGTCAATTCTTGATACATTATAACATCTTCTATCGAACCTGTGTCTGTTCATTCGGTGTGTATTGTAGGTTTCTTGTTATTCCAACCATTTTTGAACACTCTTTTTTTTAAACAAGTCCGTTGTATGATCCAATTCAATACCCTTTTTTAAAGAATTAACACTACCGATAAAACCGGCAAAATGGGCCGGTTTATAGTAAGTTTTTTTTTAATTTTTTAAATATTTGAGCTTCACCCATTTTATTTCCTTGCATTGTGAAACGCCTTCACCGTACTGATTATCCGTACCTGGTGTGTAATCAGAAGACGTGTCTATACGTAACTGCGTTTTATTTAATATTGTGTTGCTGATATTATCTTCAATGCTGGAGCTACTTTTTTCGCTAATTTTATTACTATTAGAGGTCTGACGTAATGAATTTCTTGGTGTTGATGCAGATATATCACGGGAATGAAATAAATTATGATTTTCTATGTATTCACGAGGTATATGCGTTGCACGAAGAATCCTGGAAAATTGACGTTGCCCAATAGCGTGGCTATTTTTTCTCTGTCGCATAGCGTGATTTATAAGATCAATAATATTTGAGCCTATTATTGGTCCATTATTGATAGTTACTAAGCCGTTAGAATCCCATAATATAACATTATCAGGTAACTTTTGTAACTTCTTTAGCAATAATTTTGCTTTATTTTGAAATTAAGTTGGTACTCTTCCAATAATTGTACTATTAATGGTTGAAAAATCCTTATCAAGAGTTTTTTCAATAACCGGCCATTTACTATGGTGATATAATGTGTTTTCATTGATCGGTTCAAATTTGTCTGCGTCTATTAGTCTCAAATACTTTTCTAACACTTGTAAATAAGCAGAACATTTTGCGCGATCGTCTGGATATGTATCAGAATATAATATCCGCTACATTTCACTATCTAACCTCGATAGAGTTGTTCCTGTAGTTTGTATACTCTGCTTTTGCGATGTAGTCACATCTGCTAAATTTTTATCTGCTCTTGTTACAGCATCGGTTGTAACAACTGTTTTTTCAGGAACCAGTACCATTTTACGGGCATGCTCCATTTTAATTAGGTTTAAAGCTGGATAATAATTTGCCAAGTATA
Organism: Microplitis deprimator; assembly: GCA_964016945.1. NCBI lineage: Eukaryota > Metazoa > Arthropoda > Insecta > Hymenoptera > Braconidae > Microplitis > Microplitis deprimator. The sequence continues at coordinate 7,053,506 of OZ024715.1, read as the reverse complement.
GGTGCTAAAAAAAGCGGTAAAAATCCACCTTTTTGAACAATTATTTTCTTTTTCTGTTGTAGGCTACTGTTAGGTGAAGCTAATTTTCTCAAAACCGGTGCGTGGCGTTTTAATTTTTGTTTTTCTTGCTGTTTCAAATCAACACTACCTTGTAAGATGTTCAAAGCACACTCGCAAATACACCTTATTAATGCAGTATCAACCTTACGCAGCACAGCTTGTCTCTGTTCTTTAGTCATAGAGCATATAGCCTGTAATAAAACTAATGTTTCTTTTTCCGAGAGGTGGCTTCTTTGCCATTACGGTTCTGCTATTGTTTGTAATATTACTGTATACACTGTTTCAACCAGTTGAATCCGGTACGGCGTTGGGTCTAAACTCGTCACCGTAACGTGGACGATATGTGTTTTGTTCTACGGACGACATTGTACTGAGATCTACACCTTTTGGTACATTACCACAAGACACTTTGAGAATAAAGCGACAATTTGATTGCCAGCGCCTATGGTCACTCACGGGATTGTCTGTTTCAAGCCAATCACATATTACTAGGCCACACTCAAAACATATAACACTATCACCTTTACCCGTATGATAGAAACCAGCATTTGCTAGTTTTTCTGGAGATACCGACGCCACAGGCCATTGTGAATAGCTCTGCATTCTTATCGCTTCTGAACGATAACCAATATTGCTATACAGCGTAATTGAAGGCATTATAAAAATTATAACTTATTCAGATTTTTTAGGAACATATGCAATTTGGTATTTATCGTCAGGAAAAATACACGTACGGAAACAAAAATTTTTGGGTGTTGCTTGTTTCAAATCAAAAAGAAGATAACCATGCGGCTTAACTGTAGCATCATAATATATTTCTTGTAAAAAAAGAGGATTTTCGGGACATACTTGTCGTGCTAAATGCTGTATTTGTAAGCGGTCTCTAGGATTTTTAAAAATTACAAAATAGTTTGAATTTAATGAGATATCTCTCTGCCCACGGCCTTGATGGAATATATTTTGCGTAATAAATATTACACTCATTAAACAACCGTATTATTTCCGGCTTCACGCATCTAATTATCAATAATAATTTGGCGGTATTATCAGAACTATAATCGCTATTATTAGGTAACTCTCCACGAAATTCAGTTTTTTCAAAGTTCGGGTATTCTAAATATGCGGGTAACCACTCAGCATAGTAAAATATTATTCTTGAAAATTTAGTATCACTCATTGGTTGTAAGTATTGCATAAATTTTTTTACGAAAACTGTTTTACCACAGCCTGTGGGCCCGCAAATAATCGAAGTCCATGGATGTTCCCAGGGAGGATCCATTCCACAGATTATAGCAGAGTAGTTGTGTTCGTTAAAGTTTTGGGTATCGTATTATTTAAAAATTTATATGAACGGTTTTGACCGCTCTTCGATAATCTAATCACGTAAACTTACAGCTTGATTTAAAGAACAGTTCCAATCTTTAACTGTACACCCCTGCTTTAGAGAATGGTGTGAAGAACACTGTGTTTTGATATTTTTCTTTAAAAATTTAAACTTTGGACATTCAGCCTCATCCTCTTCTAAATTTATTATTTCTCTTTTTAATATTTCCTCAAGATATTTTGCTTTGATTTGTCCACGTACTTGAATAAACCGCGCTTTTTCAGAGTAAGAAGTTAAAATAGACACTGTTTTCAAAAAAATGGTACAACCGTTACACCATTTTATGCCGTGTACATTCCGTGTGACAAAATCATTTTTCCGTTTAGCCTCTATTGTTAGTTTATTATACGGAAAACGTGATTTTATTACCCAGTGGGCCTGTAATGTTGTATCGATGCTAACCACACTAATTTCTTTTACACAAAAGTTGTCATAATTATCGAATAGTCCTTGAACATCAATAACAATATCCATTACTTTATAAAGGTAACACACGGTTTACTATTGCATTTATAAATACTGAATAACGTCTAACCATGAAACACAACTAAGTAAAACATTTTCTGTTTTAAAAACTTATACAGTATGAACCATAATTTCTAATGCATAGTAAATTATAAAAAATTTTACTGCTGATGCTATACATTTATTTATTTATAAAATATACAAAGACTTCTATACACTTTTATAGACATTTCTTTATAAAATATACAAAGACTTTGATACATTTTTATATACATATAGATAATACATAAGATATCCAATTTCAATCATGGCGGCTATTTTTCATAAATATTTTATCGTATTGTTTATAATGTTAAATAACCGAATGGTAAAAACCTATGTTCATTAGTAAGTCTACGTTTTTGATATTGAAGCTTTGTTGTCTTTGATTCTTTACGCGTTACTACATCATGAAAAAGTGTGCGTCTTATAGCGTCATACGTAATTATAATAGGTTCAGTATCATTACCTAATATAGAAGATCTGATTGTCTTATAGTTGATTTTTTGACTGTTTTCAAAATTTAATGTTATTCCTTTAACTTTGCACACTTCACTAGTACTGCCGTCTGGTTTGCGGACGATGTACGCATACAATTTAGGGCCACCTGTTACGAATGATGATATAAAACTACCTGGTCCATAAGATTCTAATTCGTCAGTTAAATCGCCTAAGAATTTACCGGTTGCTGGTTCGTATTGATTATCTTTAGAAATGTAAATACAAGAATCTGTATTGCAATATAACACACGTTCACCCAAGTTTTCTAAATAACTATATAACTTTAGACGGGCTTGGGCTGTTGTATACGCGGCTATAACAACATTTGTTGTAGGTGAAGCTGTTATACTATCAGCGCAATTTATATAATTTATATATATTGTTTTATCATTTACCAGTAGAAAGCCCGTGATTTCAATCTGACTATCTGTTAGCATCTCCATTAACCGTGCTCTAGAAGTGATAATTTCAGTTTGTGGTAAATTTTCACGTTGCCAAAAATTTTCCCCATAATGAATTCAAACTCAATTTAGCCACAGCTCGTAAGTCCTCGTTTTTTGTAATTTTTTCTTTGTCTAGCTTTATACCTTCAGCTTTTTTATATTCATCAATATGAGCATCTTTTTCTTTCTCAGTGATACAGTCTTAAGGATACCCGCTTGACTCCGTTTGGATTTTCAGAAACATGTTTATGTCATCGGTACATAAACCCTCTGCACCTTTTTTCGGATTATATTGTGCTATTTTATACTGCCATATTTCATGTACTTTAATGATAACATAAACTTTACTTATTGCTTTGCGTATTTCATCAACTACCCATGTTCCTGTAAACGCTCTAATACTATCCTCATCGTGGTCGCAATCGTATTGATTTAAAGATAAAGCACATGTATAGCATAGTGCAAAGATAAGTCTATTATGAAGCTTACACGGTAATACGGGATGATAAAGGTTGCGTAGAGCCAGAATTGTACATTTTACAAGACCTTCGATATCGGTTAGATCATTATTCTCTTTAACCAGTTGCGAGCACTCATCACCCGTAAAAATTTTAGGGTGACCTATGGGAAATTTACCTGTCTTACAAATATATGGATAGAGTGAGCAAACATCAACATATTTTATTTTTTCCCCTTCTTCGACATCGTATAACTGTATAAAATTTTCAGTGCGTCCCCCAAAAAAGGCATCACGGGGATTCAAAGGGTGTTTATCAAGCAAAGCGTGTGATCGTAAAAATCTAGCTTTTTCTGGATCTCTTAACAAAAGTTTATCATATTCGCACTTCCATATTTCTATTAATTTATAACCTAGATGTCGGATTTTTTCGGAAGTTGCTAAAGTACGCTCGTATCGCTCATCCATAGTATCCCCTTTACCTAATTCTTTATCACGATTCACACGATAGCACTGTAAACATCCATGCCAAAAACAACCGTGAAATTGTAAGACAACGCGTTCATTAGTTTTAATATCTACATAATAACCGTCAACAGCTATACCTGCTTCTAAACGATATTCTTTACAACGCGAGGCGTTGTCAATTTGACAGCTTAGTTCGTATTTTTTCAATGTCAACCATGAGATAGCTTTAATAGACTACGTTGACCGCCATCTGTAACTCCCATTAGGTGGTAAAATAGCTATCATATCAGACTTAAGAAAATTTCGTCTAAATATTTTTTAAACTGTTGATGCTATTGTAGTGCATTTAGAAAACGGGCAAACATTACCGCATTTTATAAACAATCCCCGAAACAACATACAAGCTCTACGTAAAACAGTAACATCTGTTTGACAATAAAATTTGAACTCGTGTTGAAAATTAAAAATATAATTTGCTTGTATTTTTTCATTATACCATGTCAGGAAACAATCACGCTCACTTTTAAGCATTGTGTTCGGGGCATAATATTTTATATCAGGCATAGAACCTATATAATTTACATTTTCAGGTGTATTAAAAAAGTGTGGAAAAAAAACTTTTTCTATTTCTCCAGCAAATCCGAAAGTTTTGGGTAACTTACGTAAAGGCATATGCAAATAATTTAAACTATCTTAAAATATAGTGTTTCCCAGAGTCATCACGATAATTTTAGTACCGTTTAGTATTAATTTAGGTAAACGCGTTTTGTTACGTTCTAGCATGCATCGTAAAATAAACTGTCCGTCGAAACTACTAGCATTGTGTGCAATACAAATTACTTTTGTAAAACCCTTATAAGTTTGTAATGATAACTTAATAAGTTCTTCAACAGGACTTTCATCAAAAAGAAATTCCCGTTGCCCGCAAAAATTACAAATATCTGATACGTCTTTATCATTACAACAATAAGAGCATGTTTTTTGTACAACGCATAAATTAGGAATGTGAAGATATGTATCACTAGAACCTCTAACGCGCATATGCTGCGGTGTCTCGAAATCATAAAATAAAAATATAACTTTCGGTAACTTTTTTACCATTAACGGAGCCATATAACAATAGTGATTGATAGATCTCTTACTTTTACATACTTTACAAAATACGTTATTACAATCATGCGGATTTTTACCACCTAAACGTATTAGACGACAGCATACACTACAGATTTTTATTGCTTCACAGACGCTGGCATCTTTATTTTTCCCTTGTAAATTCCCAGCACCCTCAACAAGATGTTTTTCAAAACATTTGTTATTCGAAAACCACCTATTGCATGATGTACAAACGTACTTACGTGTATAATTACAAACGGACATTTGTTTACAGCGAAGGCATCTTTTAGAACACCTATGTTCTAAACCCCTTGAATAACCTATATTACATAAATTACAAAAAAATTTACTACCTATAGCCCCTGTTAAATTCACTATTGGTTGAAAATGTTGTGAATCTTCGTAGTATAATATATACGGAGTGGCTAATGACACCGTTCACGGGAGTCTTAAAGTCACGGAAAATCCCTAGAAAATCACCAACTTTATTGAGTCACCCGTAGATATAAGAAAAATTAATTGAAATACATTAAACAATTAAACATTCAGATAATAATTAAATAATTCCGTATAAAATAGTTGGAAGGCATGAGAAATGTAAAACTAAAATATAGGACTATATACTAAAAACAATTAGTATGTAACAGGTTAGGCAACAGAGTCTAAATGATGATACGTTACCGACAGAAAAATAAAAAAAAATCGAACTGCGCAACTCTGGGATTAACTCGCACGTAAAAATTCAAAAAAACGTAAAAAAAAAACAGGTAACTATTTTGATAGTTTCAGTGATAAGGAAATTATGAAAGATACAGAAAAAGGAAAAATAAACATAGTTTCTCAGTACTAAAAAGTCACAATGTGGTGAGTACATAAATGATTAATTCACCAATAATTAGGTACAAGCCAATAATAACTTGGCATCTTAATGTCACGGTCACCTCATCGCATAGATTTATTGGCATAAAAATTAAAAAAATGATGATAATTAAACAAATTAAAATATTAAGGCTAGATGAAGGGTTCGTACTATTTGTCCTTAAGTATATAAATAATTAATTCACCGTTAATTAAGTACAAGCAAAGAATAACTTGGCTGCTGAAAGTCACGGTAGCCTGATACCGTAGATCATTGGCATAAAAATTAAAAAATAATTATAAATGAACAAATTAAAATGTTAAGGTCACTCAAAGGGTTCAGACTATTTGTCTTTGATTACATAAATAATTAATTTACCGTTAATTAGGTACAAGCAAAGAATAACTTGGCTGCTTGAAGTCACGGTAGCCTGATACCGTAGATCATTGGCATAAAAATTAAAAAATAATTATAAACAAACAAATTAAAATGTTAAGGTCACTTGAAGGGTTCAGACTATTTATCCTTGATTACATAAATAATTAATTTAACATCAATTAAGTACAAGCCAAGAACTACGTGGCTTCTTATAGTCACGGTAGCTTGATACCGTACATTTATTGGCATAAAAATCAAAAAATTATTATAAATAAACAAATTAAAATGTTAAGGCTAGATGAAGGGTTCGGACTATTCGTCCTTAAGTATATAAATAATTGATTTACCGTTAAGTAGGTACAAGCAAAGAATAACTTGGCTGCTTAAAGTCACGGTCGCCTGATACCGTAGCTATATTGACATGAAATTTAAAAACTAATAATAATTAAACAAACAAAAATATTGGGGTCACCTTGAGGGCTCAGAGTATTTGTCCTTAAGTACATAAATAATTGATTCACTATTAATTAAATGCAAGTCAAGAATAACTAGGCTGCTTAAAGTCAGGGTCGCCCGACACCGTAGCTATATTGGCATAGAAATTAAAAAATAATTATAAATAAACAAATTAAAATGTTAAGGCTAGATGAAGGGTTTAATCTATTTGTCCTTAAGTATATAAATGATCAATTTACCGATAATTAGGTACAAGCCAATAATAACTTGGATGCTTAAAGTCACGCTAGCCTAATACCGTAGATTTATTGGCATAAAAATTAAAAAATAATTATAAATAAACGAATTAAAATGTTAAGGCTAGATAAAGGGTTTAGACTATTTGTTCTTAAGTATATAACTAATTAATTTACCGTTATTTAGGTACAAGCAAAGAATGACTTGGCATCTTAAAGTCACGGTCACCTCATCGCAAAGATTTATTGGCATAAAAATTAAGAAAATAATTATAATTAACCAAATTAAAATATTAAGGCCCTCTGAAGGACTCAGATGATCTGTCCTTGAGTACGTTAGTAATCACTTCAACACGTAATCCGTTCAAAACGAGTGTAACTCGATGTCTTAAAGTCACGGTAGCTTTATGCCGTAGATTTTTAAAAATGACGATCCAACAAAAAATTATCAAAGAACAATTGGAGCTCATAGGGTTTCTTATAGAGCACATTATTTTTCTTTGTATGTACGTGACTGTTGCATTTCTCATAGATTGAGTAAACTATGACTGCAGCTATACTCCTCAGTCACTGAAAACTTCAATTCTTTTTTCTTGGGAAGAATCCTGTAGTTGTATTGTTTGCTCCTCTTGGTTTTCCTTTTATTTGTACCGGTAAAGGCATCACCACATCTTGCATAATTGATTTGCTGCTACTACAATTACCATCATTGATTCTCGATACTTTATGACTATCGTTACACACGTCGTTTTCGAAAATGATTTTGCCAATGAGTCCTTGACGCCATCCTTCCAAAAGCTTGTCTAAGAATTCTTCTCTGTCTATAACCGATGCACCCGTGTCCAGACTACCAATTTCTACAATCTCATCGGCATGTTCTCGAAGAGCTTTTCTTCTTTGGGCGATCGTTCTCGTAGAATGAACTGGAGTTTTAGCAATTTTAATTCCGTTTTGAACTGACCTTTCTTGTTCTTTGATAAGTCCGTCAGAATTGATTACCGGGCTTATTTGTTTTGCGTCACAAGATTTAGACCATTTATCGGCACATGACTGATGTTCAAATATTGGCTTATTCAAAAAAGCTCTAAGAGCCAAAATATGGCGACATGGTAAATTATTACTTCTGTTGAAATGACAACTGCACTGCCACGATGTAGTTTTATACGTATTTAGTCCAATAATACACGTAGATTCATCTGTTTCAGAAGAATAGTTACCGATTACTATTTTCTTATAAATAAATAGTTCTTCTGAAAGTTTTTTATAGAGGTATGGAGTTAAATAGTTCATGTAGTCTTTTTCAACGTTATTATCTGTACTAGTTAAATTTAGCCGCTTCATGTCATCGGTTGCTGTTCTCAAATCTGTTTCCTGCTTCTGCGACTTTAATAATGCGAAAAAACTTTTACCAAATGCACAAAGCGTACTACGAAGACTCACAATTGCTTTGATTTGTTTGTTCGTACTTTTAACAACATTATTCGTTAAATTACCGTAGTTTTTGTCAGTCATACTATATTTAGTCCATTCGTCTTTATTCTGGTGCCAATTCTTATTAAAGTAACTCACAACACATTCTGGAGCTTCTTCACACATTGTGTTGTATATTATATTGTATTCCTCCTCAGTTTCAGAAAATGCCAACTTTTCTAAAAGTTTTAAGCTTAAAGATTCTTGATCAGGGTCTAAATTCATTTGTTTTATCGTTCGATTAAATGTTTTTAACGTGTGAAACGAACATAAATAAAATTTAACATTAGGAAATATTTTAATGAAAGCATTCCGTTCATTTAAATTTTTGTCTGACATGAAACATTTAACATTCTTGGATGCATCACAATTTTCATTTTTAAAGCAGTGTGCAATCCATTCTAGCGTAGCTGCATCTTCATTTTTAATAACTGCAGCTCCAACTATTTCTCCTCTACCATTTCCTGTCTGAACTATCAATAAAAATAACACGAAATTTCGCTGGAATGATTTATAAGTGCCATCCATGAAAATAGTCTCTGAATTTAGCTTCATTGATTTTTTCATTTCATCGTTACAAAAATAAACGCCTTTAAATCTATTAGACTGTTCTTCTTTCAAAATCTGTACAGAACACTCTAAATTATAAAACATAAGCATTAAGTTGTTACGATGTTGGCATCGTACGCCTCTGGTTGCATCGGGATAAAACTGTCATATGACTAGTGCGGCAGTTCAGTCTATAAAATAGCGCGCTAACGCGTTATCGGGGCTTTTTTCTTCGTTAGCTTTGGTTCACTTATGGTCATTGGTAATTATTAGTTTATTCTTAATTCATATTTGCTAGTAACTTGTCTAGTGTCAGTGATAATAAGTTAGATAAATTATCCCGTATTTATTACATCACATCTGTTTGTAATAAATAATAAATCATATCTGTTGTTATACCAGAGACGGTTATTTGAATAAATTAGTAAAAAGCCCTGTACCGTTAAGTACAGTAACTGACACTGATAGATCAGGATGTGTGTGTGACGTGGCAAATAGTGTATTATTAGTTAAAATAAATAATTATTCTATTAACTAAAACCAGTGTTAGAGTGAATTCACCTGTGTTTTCCCACGTCTACATTAGACAATTAAGGGTCGTCTTAACTACGACATTGGGTACCAGTATCACGATCCAAGGAGGCGATTTCAGAGGACCACCCAGTTGCCAGTCCAAGGTCATCGAGGACAACATCCATCTCCGAACTAAATATTAGGCTAAGTACTAGTAATAGTTTAAGATTGTAAGGCCAGTTCGGGCAAAATAGTTTATTGCTGATAAATTAGAACAGTGAAATTATAAAGTCAGAGTTTCATAAGAGCTAGCGGGGCAAACTTTGACCCGAGAAACTGCACCCTTCCATCACTAAGTGCAGGATAACGCACCCCAGCGTTACAATGGCGCCCAACGGGTTTTAATTAATGTAGAAGTTAATTAAGCCTATAGTTTATTGCCTTCAGCATTAACGCGCAACAGGTCTGATTGATTTCTTTAAAATCGAATTAATTGATTAAGCCGGTAACTCGCATCATTTCAATTATATAAACTTATATTAGTCCCTTTATAATTCAAAATTTTGGACATAAAATCAATAATTTTCGAGTAAAGTCCACGAAATAACAATAAGAACACCGGACAAAGAATTGTCGAATATCAAGCAGGTTCAATTAGAGAAATTGTTCCCGAAAATTCCTAACGCCTTGACTTTTTTGGTGTGTTATCAGGAAGAAAACCCACACAACCAGTTTTTATATATTTTTCGCTCTAAAAATATAACTTTTGTTTCATTTCCAATTTATTTGTTGTTTATTTTTTTGTTCAAAAAAAAAAAAAATCAGACTTTTCAGTTAATTTTTTGGCAAAAAAATTACATTTTTATTTAAAATTATCTCTCAAAATTAGAGAATAAAAAGAAAAATTACCCGGGATTAAATTTTTCTAGAAATTTCTTTTCGCCCGGGAACAACAAAAAAAAATGATAAGAATACAGTTCGGTATTACCATTGTAAAATAATCTAAGTTTAATTTTTCAAGAAAAAAAAAAAGAGAAATAAATTCTGCTGGAATTAAGCATTAATATAAACCGGAAATAGATTTAAGGATAAAATTGTTAAGTGAAGAGAAAAGTGCAGTGATTAACATTGTAAACTAATTATAAGAAATTTTGTAAATTATTTAATAATAAGATTATACTTAAGGATAAAACAGAAAAATTATTTGTCTAGTTAAACGAATAATATACCAGACTAGAGAAAAAAAAAAACAAGTCGTTATAGAAATAAAAGCAGTATATTCTAAAGTAAAATAAGTTACAAAATAATTTGAAGAAAGATTAAAATCTAAATATAAAAACACAGAATAATAGTAGCTGTGCAAACAAAAGTTTCGTAGTAACAGTAATAAAAGAAAATAATGGACTTAGATGTTACTAAATGAAATAAAAATAAAATTTGACTTAGCAACAAAAAAATAAATACAAGACAAATACCCGAACAGCCAGGTTGACTCATTGTTATGACTAGTTTATTATTGTAACACAAAAATATCGACACAAAACAAGTTAGGCGATAATCCGCAAACGCGGGAAGATTTAAATTCAAATTGTATGCTTCAGAGCATCGCCTAGGAATTCATTAACCTTACTGCCGGTATTGTAGAAACCCAATAATCAAATTATTGATTTACCGCCACCTACCAGGGTAATAAATAACTGTATTTATTAGACAGAGAAACAGATAAAAAGTTGTTGACAGGTATTTTGTTACGCATCACGAGTCAAAAGCACAAATATATCAAAGTAAAATCTTTTTTTTGTCCTTCAATAAAGAAATAAAATAAAAGTAATTTATTAAAAAGTTATCAATAAAAGCTTAACATTAAGAAGGAATAAAATATATTTAATACGAGCAATAAACGTACAAAAAAAGAGACGTAAAATAAAATATATTACGTGAATATAAAATTCAGAAACAGGTTATCCACGTGTATTGCATATTAAAAGGTATTGATTTGAATCATTTTTATTTAAAGTCTAATAGTAAAATAAATAAGAAAATATAAAATAAAATTTATATTTTCCCAGTAGTTAATATTTTCATTTTTTTCTCGGATAAAATTTTTTTTTCAATCCACATACGTGACTGCGAATAATAATACAGAATTATTATAAGTCAACAGGTTTATTGCGACGGAGATTCTAGTTAGCGAGCAACAAGGAAACGCTGCTGAAATTTTACTTTCCAATTTTTAACGATTATTTAATTTTTTTTCTCCTTTTCTCATTTTTTATTTTTTTTCATTTTTTAATTTGCGTCGGAATTTAAATTTCTGTTTATTTAAAATGGTTAAAACAAGAAAATATACAAAGGAACTTCAAGCAGAAATGAGATCGATGGTGAACCAATCGATGGCGGAAATAAAGAAACAATTTGCCAACAACTAAACACAACAAGAAATCATGGAAACCAGATTCGACAACCAGACAAGACAGATAAATTCGACCAGATAGAACAACAAACGGCAAAGCCAAAAGAAATTAATCAAACATCACGGAGACAAATACCAGTAATTACGGAGGACAGAAAATTATCAAAACCATACACACTCATAAGACATGGTGAGTGGAAGTCGGCGGACGAGTTCGATTTTGTACAAACTCCTGAAGGAAAGGATGAAATCGACAGCGATGATATAATATTACACGCGCCTCCAAAACCTGAGCTACAGCCCTTGAATGTAACAACTCTAACAAAAGAAGAGAGAATATGGAGTTAAGATAAACTGAAAAGAGAAATATTCATGTCGAACGTAAGACAGACAGAAGAATTAGAAGTTCACAACGCGATATGGTGCAAGATGATGGCCGATCTCGTCAACTGGACAAAAAACAGGGTAAGAACAGAAAAAAACCTGACGGCTCGCATCGAAATAATTGAGTCGATGCCAAAATTTACTAGTCGAAAACACGTAGAACAACTGGAAAAAGAACTGGGAATAAGAAAAGGAGATGTGGGATATTGGGATAATTCCATAATAAACTATATAGTAAAGGATGTACAACTCTGGGACAATACAGAAGACCTGAAAGGAATCCAGAACTCAACCAAAATATACCAGAAGATGCAACACGAGATGGAATCACGTGAGAACGAAAACGTGCCCATGAATAACTACAACAAATATTCACTGCAGTATACGCAACCTCAAATGTATGCGCACAATATACCAGACATACAAAACACGTACAGACCAGAACAAAGAACGCAATATCAAGGTCACCAGGGATTTCATACGGTAAATACTACGTATAACATCAACTACCCAATGAGACGTATTGATACGTCATTGGAAGTCATCAGAGAAGGTGCATACCGAAGTGTCATTGACTGTACGAATGCGTATTACCAGATCCAAATTAAACCAGAGCATCGTAAGTACACGGCGTTTGCTGTGGAAGGAATGGGGTCATTCGAGTTTGTAAGAATGCCTTTCGGTCTGTCAACTGCACCAGGAACATTCCAGCGTAATATGGATCTGGTAATTCAAACAATGAAATGCACATTGCGCCAGCTTGAGTTACCAGCCCACTGGATAAATTTCATTCATTCATATATGGACGATTGGGTGGTAGCAACACCAACATTTTAAATTTATCTACGAGTTCTTGAGATCTTGTTCAGTCTTCAGAGATGTAAGACTGTTAATCAAGAGAGAAAAATGTTGTTTTTGTGTTGCTGAAATGAAATATCTGGGATTCATTATCAAGGGTAACGAACTGCACCCGGATCCTAGTAAGCTGAGCGCCATACGAGACTACCCAGAACCAGTAAATAAAAAACAGCTGAGACGGTTCTTGGGGATGGTAAATTGGTACCGTCGACATATGAAAATGGTCGCAAAAATTCGAGATCCACTCACATCAATTACCAGTGAGAAAGCAACATGGGAATGGGGTCCTGAACAACAACAGGCCTTTATGAACATGAAGGAATTACTATTGAACGCACTAGCATTAACGGTACCTGACTACAATTTACCTTTTATACTTTACACAGATGCCTGTGACACCGGTATTGGCGCTGTATTGACCCAGAAGGGTCAAGACCGGGAATATCATATCACTGCTATCAGTCGATCCTTGAATAAGCATGAGAGAAATTACACTACTACGGAGAAGGAGTGCCTTGCGGTCATTTGGTCCTACCAGAAACTGAGGGGTTTCTATGAACAATATCCAGTGACAGTTGTCACCGACCATGCGAGTTTAAAGTGGCTCCAGAATGTCAAAAATCCGAGAGGAAGACTAGCCAGATGGGTAGCAGAATATTCTCTATGGACAATAACGATAATTCATAGACCAGGCATATGCAATGAAGCGGCTGACGCTCTCTCCCGAGCTTACGAGGGTATTGAACCTGAGGCTGAGAGGGTCAATCGAGTAAAAGACATAGTACAACAGTGGTACGATAGAAAAGTTAACGAGGCCAAGGCTAATCCAACACGCTTCCCTCAATGGAAATTCCTCGATAATGACCTATACTATTACCGATTACGGCATCCAACCCAGCTATTCGACGATGCGCCGGAGCATTGGAAACTGGTGGTTAAACCAGAACAGCGCAAGTCAATCATCAGCAAGGCGCATGATGAGGCAGTCTCCGGGCATGTTGGAATAACCAAAACCTATCACCACGTGGCCAGCCATTATTATTGGCCCGATATGTACTTTGATGTGACAAAATATGTGAGCCAGTGTATTGTTTGTAAACTACAAAAACCAGATACCAATCCACCGCAAGTAATACCAGGGCATAGACCGATTACAGAACTTTTGGAAAGTGTATCAGTTGATACAGTTGGACCACTGCCCAAGTCACAGCACCAGAAGACACATATGATCGTTTTATGTGACATGTATTCGAGGTATTTGGAAGTCCAGCCCATATCAGAACCAACCGGTAATAAAATAATATTCTTTTTACGCTCAGTATTTAATCGTTGGGGTTACCCACGAGTTGTTGTAACCGACAACGGAACTGAGTTTGTCAACAAAGTTGTTTCTGAATATCTACAAACAAATAATATAGTACACGAGTTGACACCCACATATCACCCACAGTCTAACCATGTGGAGCAAATAAACAGAAATTTAAAATCTTTAATTCGAACTTTTCTTGTAGATAAACATTCCAGATGGGACCAGAATCTCCCAGAACTTGTTTATGCTTATAATACTTCTGTTCACAGCTCGCTGACAGTAAGCCCAGCTTACCGGAACTCCGGCCGTGATCCCCGGTACTTAGACCTTCACGTGTTATCTTTAATCGATGAGCTGAGACACTACATCGAGTCGTTTATGATCAAGGCTCAAAACAGACAGGATGAGCAAGCACCAGGCCCTAACATTAATATCGTTATTGGTGCTAAGGTATTTATTAAAAATAAACAATTGAGTAAAAAGGTTGATGGATTCACAGGTAAGCTTGCGCCTCCTCATAAAGGCTCATTGTATATACACAGTTTTTATTCAAATAGTTTGGTAAATGTCTGTGATAAAGATAATAATATTGTTGGTAGGTTTAGTATTAACGATCTGAAAATACCACGCAGATCGAACAGAAATTTAACTGAAGTCTAACAATGAGTCGGTTAGGTTTTCGTGAAAAAAAAAATTGTAATTCATAAATAAGCTAATACTAGTACTTTGCACAATCTAATAACAGTTCTTTCACAGGATGACTGAACTTGGACAATTTCTGTACAGCAGAAAAGAAACGCCAAAAGAACAGAAAGCAGACCAACAACTACTGAAGACCTGTAGATTTCATGGGAAAATCGGCGACCGGAATTCTTACTGGGCTAATCCAGTGTTTGCCACACCAGCAGGGTATTTAAATTTTGATATCCCCGTAACAACTGAAATTTCACTAGCAGCGGGTTTTCATCGGCGCTTATCCAATGTACTAGTGTACCACGAGAAGAACTCAGTGCTAACCGTACCTGAGGAACCAGTACTAACATCAGTACGCATACCAGATATCCCTATTCCATCAATGAAGGTCAAGTGCCAGATGATATTTGGGAGAGACCTCAAGTTAATTGATTCCAACCTGCGCGATATATTTTCGCAAACGGAATGGCGAGAGACAGTAAAGAAAATTGCTGAATCGATGGCACCAAAGTCTACCAGGACCATTGTCACCCAGACCATCGAAACTAGACTGGCTCCTATCCCAGAACCAGGATGTCTGAAATGTAAAGAGAAGGGGCACAGCCACGACAAGTGCCAAAATGAACTTAGAGGTGACTGTTACTGTACCAATTGTCGAAGACTTGGACACACAAATAACACGTGTCGATATCAGCACTGGAACACCGACGGTTACAGGGAAATGAGAGGATATTGTCGCCATTGCTCTACTCAACATCCGTTCATGAACGACTCGTGTCAAACATGCAGAAACCGAGTCAAGATGACACAAGCGGCACGAGGAGCGTACCAGATTTTGCCGCCATAAAAAAAAAAAAAAAAAAAAAAAGATGTACGTGTGATAGTTATTGACAGCGTGATCAAGATTGCTCAATAAACCAGTATTACATAAATAGTGCTCATTATTATAAACCGGTTTTTAGTTTTTATTATTATTATTTGTTGTCAAATGCACGGTAAATTTTAAAATATTTACTTATTTAGGACCAGAGTAATTACTCAAAGAAACATCGCTCAGATTAATCAGCGCATGTAAACATGCCAGTTCAATTATGATCTATTTTGTTCCAAAGAGAACACCAGTATTACCACAATAATGTTGTATTCAGTATTTTTAGGTAGAATTTTTTAAAAATCTAACTATTGTATTTGTCCTCATGGTCGATTTTACAAGGGATTTCGTCATAAACTATCATAATTAGTAGAGTAGAGTTCAAAAATACCACAAGTTAAAAAATTTATACATGTATGTATATATATTTATGTAATGGAACCGACTTTTGAGGACACGATTGCGTCTACAATTCTTATCCGATCTTAATGAAATTTCCTACACTTATTCTATGTGTGGTTACCACGGTTAAGTTCGAAGATGGGCTAATTCAGTCGATTAGTTTAGAAGTTATAGCTGTCTGAATTTTCAACGATTTTTCGAAAAAATCAATTTTTAATCACTTTCAAGTCCATATAACTTTAAAACTACAACTCATAGATAATTTCTGCAGAAAGTATTTTAAAGCGTGACTAATGAGCTTTAATTTAAGACCTCAAACTTTATATTTTGACCATTTCTTCCAATAATTTCATAGCCGAAAAATTCAATGGAATCAAAAAATGTTGAAAATATGGTTTTCAGTCCACAGAAATTATGCTTGTTCCATTATAATCCAGTTTTGTCAGTTGTATTTTATTGTGCACGAAATAACCTGTAAATTTCACTGCTATTTTATATATTAAAAGTATTTCTTTTATTACTTATGGTGTATCAAACGTACCTCTACTCCCCATGATTATAACTTGTCTTGTCATTACGATAGCACCCACAGTTCTTATCGGATCTTGATGAAATTTTCTACACTTATTCTATAAGCCATTACCTTGATCAGATTCGAAGATGGGCTGAATCCCTCGAATAGTTTTGAAATTATGGCTGTTAGAAATTTTCATGATTTATCGTAAAAATCAGTTTTTAATCAACGCTAAAGCTCATATAACTTCAAAACTAATATTTATACACAAATTCCGTAAAAAGTATCTAAAAGCTTGGCTAATAATCTCGCATTAATGACCTTAAGCTTTATGTTTTGACTATTTCTTCCAATAATTTGATACCCTTGAACTTTTTAATGAAATCAAAAATGTTGCGGCAGTTCAGTCTATAAAATAGCGCGCTAACGCGTTATCGGGGCTTTTTTCGTCGTTAGCTTTGGTTCACTTATGGTCATTGGTAATTATTAGTTTATTCTTAATTCATATTTGCTAGTAACTTGTCTAGTGTCAGTGATAATAAGTTAGATAAATTATCCCGTATTTATTACATCACATCTGTTTGTAATAAATAATAAATCATATCTGTTGTTATACCAGAGACGGTTATTTGAATAAATTAGTAAAAAGCCCTGTACCGTTAAGTACAGTAACTGACACTGATAGATCAGGATGTGTGTGTGACGTGGCAAATAGTGTATTATTAGTTAAAATAAATAATTATTCTATTAACTAAAACCAGTGTTAGAGTGAATTCACCTGTGTTTTCCCACGTCTACATTAGACAATTAAGGGTCGTCTTAACTACGACATTGGGTACCAGTATCACGATCCAAGGAGGCGATTTTAGAGGACCACCCAGTTGCCAGTCCAAGGTCATCGAGGACAACATCCATCTCCGAACTAAATATTAGGCTAAGTACTAGTAATAGTTTAAGATTGTAAGGCCAGTTCGGGCAAAACAGTTTATTGCTGATAAATTAGAACAGTGAAATTATAAAGTCAGAGTTTCATAAGAACTAGCGGGGCAAACTTTGACCCACGAAACTGCACCCTTCCATCACTAAGTGCAGGATAACGTACCCCAGCGTTACAAAGTATAAACCACTCTCTTCATACACAAATTATATTTTAAAATAAATACTTACTATAATCATGTTGTAATAGCTTTACAAAAGTATCTAAATTATTATCGGATTTTTCTTTACTTTTAGCTTTCAAATTTTGTAAATCTTTATATTTTAAATATTTTTGTTTGTTTTCAGCTAAGTCATTTTTAACTAATTTAGAATTAGCTCCCACCGATAATATTTTAATTGTAGCTCTTTTAGTTTCTTCGGAAAGCCGCCGATGCTCAGGAAGAGTAGATTGTAGTTCCTATTGAAAAATTACATAAGTAAACGTAAACTGTATTAAATAGTTATATAATTTTAACTTCCATCTTACTTCATAGTGCACCGGATGATTTTCATGATTTAAATTTATATCAAAAACTACTAACGACTGAGTCTTTTTATCGATGTGGATCTTGATGTAGGCACCACAATAGTGATTATAAGTGCTGCAAATAAAATATTCGATATTATAAATATAGTAATTAATTAACATTAATTAAGTACAAAACGAGTGTAACTGAATTTGTTATAGTCACAGTAGCCTGATATCGTAGATGTATTGGCATGAAAACTAAAAAATAATCATAATTAAACAGATTAAAATATTAGGGCCACTTGAAGGGCTCAGATTATCTGTCCTCGATTACATAAATAATTAATTTGACATTAATTAAGAACAAGCCAAGAACAACGTGGCTTCTTAAAGTCACAGTCGCTCGATA
Source organism: Microplitis deprimator (assembly GCA_964016945.1). Taxonomy (NCBI): domain Eukaryota; kingdom Metazoa; phylum Arthropoda; class Insecta; order Hymenoptera; family Braconidae; genus Microplitis; species Microplitis deprimator. The sequence continues at coordinate 7,034,815 of OZ024715.1, read as the reverse complement.
CCGAAGATTTATTGGCATGAATTAAGTCTATATGAGGTGTATAGATAAATTAAAACTTAATTAATAGTAAGGTGACACATGGTTTCTAACTAGATCTCTTTTTAACCAATAAATATTTTATCATTTGTTACCTGCTAATCCGTTCGCCCGATGATTGTGACGTTTTTGTCGCCGGTCCAAATTTGCATTTGTACCACAGGTACTTGTATTTTAATTTCTCACATAACTTCTCTTTTTCTCGATCGTTTAGATTCATATTTGTTAAATGAACCGGATATAATAAATCCGATCGTTTTTTAACGAACGTCTCTTTAATTTCATCGCTCCATTCCACCAGAAATGTTTCGAGATCTTCAATAGTATCAAATGATTTATTAAGTAGGTTACTCGACAATTTTAATAATAATTAATCAACAAAATTAATTAATAATGAGAAATAGCATATGTGACGTTGTATATTTAAACGAGAGTGTTTTATTTTTTTTACCGTTGGACATAAAAAATGTGTAGATTTAAATAGTTGTATCGTTCGTCTCGGAAGTAGCGGGAAAAAAAAGAACTAACTATCATTCATAAGCAGAGACACATCCTCTACCTATGTTCATGTCGTTAAATTTATGCATTAATATTATGAGTGTGTTGTTAATCTAGCATTCTTGTGTTTAACACTTGGGAAGAGAAATGTCGTCATTAGTCGTGTACGCGCGCAAAAATCCAACGGTCAATTCCGTGCAGGTATCAATTTAATTATTATATAACATATATTTTTGTCAAGCTCTTTATAAAATTATATTGGTGTAATTTACACTAATATATAGGCATGGACAAGTATTTTAAAATCGGTGATAAATTCGACACCCTGCAACAGTTAGAAAATGCTATTAATGATTATACTCGTGAAACGAGTTACGAGTTTTCGAAAGGACGTACAAAGACGCTAAAGAACGTTTGCGATAAAATTAATAAAAAATATAACAATGAGCTTCATTATAATGAAGTGCAGTACAACTGCACCCATTATGGAATCCACATTTCTAAAGGAAGAGGTGAAAGAAAACGTTTGTAAGTATTGTATTGAATTTATTTTTATTTAAATATGACGTAATAGTTTCCATGAACGACATGACCTATAACGAATAAAAAAAAAATAAAAACGAAATAATAAATGCAGGTTTATTTAAATATCAAATTTGCGGCTCACAGGCCCAATATTGGTTATTTCGATTAAATATTAACTACTTAACTCTCGTGTATATAAATTCATCAATAGAAAAATTGTTTTCGACCGCAATCACTTCTTTACTAAAAACCTCTTGACATTGAATTATGAATATTTGAGTCACGAATTGTATACTTCTTTTTACTTTGATTAAGTGTTAATTTAATTTATTTTTGCCCATAATTTGTTATAATGAATAAGTAAATAGTAATTATTAATTAACAAACATTGATGATAATTATGAAATTGATATTTTTCAAGGTCAAAAAGGACAGACTGTAAAGTGATGCTGAAATTAAGTGTCGATCGACAAAAGAAATTTTAAAAAGTTATAGAATGTTCATACCACCACAACCACGAACCGATGGTAAGTATTAACATGAAAGTTTAAAAAACAAAAAGAAATATTTAAGTGACTGTGAACGCGTAGTAAAAATAAATTTATATGATGATTTATTTACATAATTGAAATTTGCTTCATTTTAGGTACATGATATGATAGAGACAATGAATAGTTTAAGAAGATCGTTAACACCTGAATATGATCCGCCGATATCTAACGCACCAGCGGTGCCTGAGAAAGCTAGAGAAGATAGTGATGAAATGGTGAGGGAGAATAAAAAAGAATTTATCGGTCGAAAACGTGTTAGAGTACCGAAAATAAGATCTGAAAATGAAACGACCGATAGAGAAACTGAAGCAAGCTTGGAAAAAAAAGTGAAAAAAAATGAAAATCGAGAAGGTAAAGTCACTGCAATGGAAATTAGTATCAAAGACAATGTGCCGCTTAAGTCGAAGATAATTGTAACGCCACAAGAATCCGCTACAAAAACTTGGTTAGTTAAAACTTCGGGAGGTATTGAACGAGCACCATCGTCAGACATCGCGGCAGAAATGATACCATCGTCATCACGAGGTCGACCAAAGAAAAAAGAACAACTGAAAGCTATAGGTCTACCTAAATCCTCCAAAAACTCAGATCGTTTACTACCAGTCAAATTTAACAAATTGTCAAAAGACGCAAAGAAAAACTTTATGATACGCTGCATTCTGAATCAAAAAACTAAAAAAAAAGTACAAGATGTTCACGAATTTCTCTCTGATGGAAAAAAATTGAAGATTAAGAACGTAGAACACCTAAATATAGAAAATTTGAGTCATCCCTTAACAAAAAATCGACTTGACTTAATAAAAGATGATTTGGATGAAAACTCCTTCAACTACCTTGAAAATATTATTCATTTAAGAGAAAATCAAGATATTTGGAAGTGCAATAAGTGCAGCAGATTACTGGACAATGCGTTTACGACTGAATGCGAAAGTTGCTTATGCTGGTATTGTGAACAATGTGGACCGAACAAAAAAAAAAATACCAAGAACTTGGTTCTGTAAGAAATGTATGGATAAAGAAGAATAAGGAAAAATCTAATGAAGTTGATAAGTTCGATAATAGCACACAAAAGATCATATTCACGTGATTAACGCAAATACTATCGCAACCGAATCTGAATGATTATTAAGACAATGACTACAGAAACAGCAGCAGCGGAGATTATTGAAATAAATTATAAAAGTTTATAACTTAGTGAGATTCAGAAAAGAACTGTATGCTCCATAGACAACTCTAATAGCTATGATTAATTTTAAGGAATTTTTTATTTTTTTATACTCAATAGTATATGGTATGAAACAACCATAAATGTAAGGAATGCAGTTAAACTTGTTAGCGAGATTACAAACAATTAATGTTAGATTAATTATTTATGTCATCAAAGACAGGTAGTCTGAGCCCTTAAAGTGGCCCTTATATTTTTGTTTGTTTGATTATTATTATTTTTTTTTTTTTTTTTATGTCAATATAGTTACGGTATCAGGCGACCGTGACTTTAAGCAGCCTAGTTATTCTTGACTTGCACTTAATTAATAGTAAAATAATTATTGATTTACTTAATGACAAATAGTCTGGGCCCTCCAGGTAGCCCCAATATTTTTAATTGTTTAATTATTATTATTTTTTGAATTTCATGTTAAAATAGTTACGGTATCAGGCAACCGTGACTTTAAGCAGCCTAGTTATTCTTGGCTTACACTGAATTAATAGTAAATTGATTATTTATGTACTCGAAGACAAACAGTCTGAACATTTCATCTAGCCCTAGTATTTTTATTTGGTCAATTATTATTACTTGTTAATTTTCATGTCAAAAAAGTTACGGTATCAGGCTACCGTGACTTTAAGCAGCCAAGTTATTATTGGCTTGTACTTAATTTACGGTGAATTTATTATTTATATACTGAAGGACAAATAGTCCGAACCCTTCATCTAGCCTTAATATTCTAATTTGTTTAATTATAATCATTTTTTTGATTTTTATGCCAATAAATCTATGCGATGAGGTGACCGTGACTTTAAGCAGCCAAGTTATTATTGGCTTGTACCTAATTAACGGTCAATCAATTATTTATATACTTAAGGACAAATAGTCCGAACCCTTCATCTAGCCTTAACATTTCAATTTGTTTATTTATAATAATTTTTTAATTTTTATGCCAATAAATCTACGGTATCAGGCTACCGTGACTATCAGAGGCCACGTAGTTCTTGGCTTGTACTAAATTGATGTCAAATTAATTATTTAAGTAATCAAGGACAAATAGTCTGAACCCTTCATCTAGCCCTAATATTTTAATTTGCTTAATTATAATTATTTTTTTAATTTTTATTCCAATAAATCTATGCGATAAGGTGACCGTGACATTAAGATGCCAAGTTATTATTGGCTTGTACCTAATTAATGGTAGATTAATTATTTATGTACTCACCACATTGTGACTTTTTAGTACTGAGAAACTTATGTTTATTTTTCCTTTTCGTGTATATTTCATAATTTCCTTATCACTGAAACTATCAAAATAATTACCTGTTTTTTTTTTTAAGTTTTTTTGTATTTTTACGCGCGAAGCAATCCCAGCGTTGCGCAGTTCGATTTTTTTTTAATTTTTTTGTCGGTAACGTATCATCAATTAGACTCTATTGCCTAATCTGTTACATACTAATTGTTTTAAATATATAGTCATATATTTCTCATGTCTTTCAACTTTTTAATACTGAATTATTTGATAATTATCTGACTGTTTAATTGTTTAATGTATTTCGATTAATTTTTCTTATATTCACGGGTGACTCAATAAAGTTAGTGATTTTCTGAGGATTTTCCGTGACTTTAAGACTCCCGTGAACGGTGTCATTAGCCACTCCGTATATATATATATATATATATATATATATAACATGTCGTATACAACCAAAAGTTAATTAAACAGTTTCATGCTCATCGAATATAGGTTTATTACCTTTACCTAGAGTTAAAAATTCATAAATTACAATAGCTACACCCATGCGTTCAAAATATTTTTGAAAAGTAAATACGTGCTCGATGCCACATCCCCTATTAAAAATTTTAACACCTGCTTTATGAACCAAAGACAACGCTTACATTTTTTGTAGATTACATCTATTATCGATGATTGATTTCCCTCGGACAAGCCATCTTCACGCACGTGTTCAAAGAACACGCTGTGCATTGACTTGTCCATGTGTGTACTGAGCAGTTTTTGTTGCTCAGCGTTGCTGATGACCCTCTTGAATTCCTCCTGAGGAAGGTCAATAAGAGGGTTTACTCTTCCGAGACCAAGGGATTTTGCCGCGTACTTTGCGGCCTTATATAAGAACGCTCCCTTATGCGCATTCTCATGCTGATGAACAATTTGCATAAGGAAGTCGTCTTCATCTGCTGTAAAATTGACAACTTCATATGTTAAACCCAAAACCAAACGATCGTGCAGACACTCCAAGCTCTGAAGACCTCTCACTTCGATGTGCCAGGAAAGGTATAATCTGGCGACTGGAAACTTAGGATGCATGCTCCAATTCATATTCATGACTTTGCGTGTCTTGATATCGAGGTCTTTAAGCTCTTTCCGGGCCCATTTAAGGACACCGAAAGAGTAAAGAAGTACCGGTACAGCAAGCATGTTTGTTGCGGAGACTTTGTTCTTTCCGGAAAGTTCTGATGACCAGGTTTTCCGAAGTCTCCGCACATACTCGCTGCAGAGAGTCATTTTAATTTTCGAGACGTCCTGCATAGGACTCCCCTCGATACCTAAATATTTGTACGACTCTCCGGCGTCAAGATGGTCAATGACGCTCCCATCTACCAACTTGCTATCTTCACGCACATCAGAGCACTTACCCTTCACCAGATTAACGACCGCGCACTTGTCCAACCCAAATGCCATGCCGACATCCCGTGTATACTCCACTACGATGTTCAAGGCTGTCTGAAGGTGTTCCTTATCAGGTGC
>OZ024715.1:7003438-7029031 GCA_964016945.1 Microplitis deprimator | reverse complement strand
AATTGCTCTTTATATTTCACAAAATCAAGTGGTTGTAGTAGAATGAATAAGAAAATCATTTAAAAGTATCCGTTTAACATTAGTAGGTTCGTCCAGTAGCTATCGTTCAGACCTCGCAATCAGAAAGACGGCAGTTCACGCCCAGAGCTCAGCAGAATTTATCATCGAGATTTGTCAACATCATTTACCTCACTCAAATAATTTAAACGTTAATGATCATGAACTACTAGGATAATAATAAAAAAAATTTTTTTAAATAAAATTTATTTGCATACTTAGCCGATTGCCGGCTGCCATTAATCGACCGATAGTCGAGCGCCATTAATGGGCCAGGATTATCATTTGTATATTCAGCTGTTCATGGGCCATTAAAAGTTGTCAATGACTGGCTGCTAATTATCATACTCCACCCGGCAATGGGCCATCCAAGGGCCGGTTTTCAAACTTAGTATAGGTAAGAAAAGATGGAATTAAGTGTAATAGGAAACAGTTTCGTATGACATGACATTTTTTTGATGATATATTTACCATTATATATTATATATTTCTTCGGCCATAATTTTATAAAAAAGTACTAAAATCTAAGATAAAATAGCGATTTTTAAAATTTTTTGATATTTAATTGGATTTATCTCGAAAACTACCGTTTCTACGATATTGGCGTATATAACTTTTTTTGTAGGAAATCAAATTTCCTACAAAAACAGTTTCGTACAATTTTGTTGTTAAGTTAGTGGTTTGCGAGTAAAATAAAAAAAAAAAAACCATGAAATCCGAGAAAAAATTGGCTTTAAATTTTTTTGCCAGTGAGGCTGATTACAAAACGTAAATTAGCTACAAGCACTTTTAAAGAGGAAAGATTCCTCTGCAATTTCCGCCTAATAGCGACTAAATATCATGAAATGCCGCGAAGTTATAGATAATTGAAACAAAAAAATTAACATTTACGTGTTAATTAAATGGGAAAATTTCAAATTCATTTAGCGAGTACTTTAAATTAAAATTAAGGGCTCAAATTTGGTGGAAAACATTTTTTTCATGTCTAGAATAATATTTCGTCAATGGAGCGAAAAAAAAAAATAGTCGTTTCAAATGAGCCACCCTAGTATAAATAAGATTTTTTTAACTTTTATGAGTCTTTTTTAACATTTTCTAAGATTTTTTATTTCAAAATGTAATATGTCAAAAGAAAAATATATAAATACGATTTAATGGAACTAATTGTCAAGAAAAAAATTATTACTGCTAAATATATTATATATTTGAAAAAACTTGAGTATCATACATAAGTTATAAAAATTAAAGGATATTCAAAAAATTCCTAATTTTTAAGTGATTTTCAACGTGCTGTAACTTGAAGGAAAATGGTTGTACAGTGAAAATGAAAGAAGCAAATTGTAGTTTCAAGTGTCTAAATCTCAGATCTGGTCTTGAAAAATTTTTATTATGCACAATTCCGAATAAAAAAAAAAAAAAAACGTCCGCAAAAAATATTTCTAAATTTTTTCTCGTCTTAAAAAAAGTCCATGAGTTTCAACAAATTGTTTTTGATTATCTATCCTTGAACCTCTTTTGGTTAATTTAATTTGCCGCCCTGAAAAAGTCTCCATGACCGTTTAGCGTGAATTCATCTTTGATCAAAGCGGAAAAGTCCATTTTGACTTTGACAGTCGATAACTCAGGACATTGAAGATATAAAATCTTTAAAGCCAAGAAAATCTAAATCAAAACAAAAATTTCTTTAAGCAAAATAATTGGCTTTCTACAGAAATAAATTATTGGCTAAAGAAAATATTTCTTGAGTCGATATAAATTTTCTATCAGCGCTTACATTTGTTGTAACCTTTGAACGCGTTTTCTCTAAAGTCAACATGCTGTTTTGTAAAACTACGACTCTTGTATAATAATTAAAAATTTTAGGGTGAAATTACAATACACTGTAATTCTACAATTAAATTTGTGACAAAAAACAAATTTAGGTTCGCAAAATTTCAGTGATTTCTGTGTAATTTTATTTAAAATATTTTTGTATTATTGTACTAAGAATTATAGCAAATTGAATTATTAACGTATATTGTAAACTTTTATCGCTTTTCATTTAAAATTAACGCACTGTTGTGTGAAATTACAATTCATGTATAATAAATAAAAATTAATGGTAAAATTACAAACCCCTTTGCAATTCTATAATAAAATTCGTGAAAAAAAAAATTAAAGTTTGTGAAATTTCAATGACTTCATTGTAATATTAATTACAATACTTTTTTTTAAATTTGATTGGGGATTGTAGTGAATTAAATTACAAGCACTTTTGGTAAATTTTCAACGATTTCTATTTAAAATCAACGTACTGTTTTGTAAAATTACGGCTCGTGTGTAATAAATAAAAATTCATAGCGGAATTAAAATACACTATAATTCTACAATAGAATTTGTAAAAAAATAATTAAGGTTTGTAAAATTGGAATGATTTCCCTGCAATATTAATTACAATATTTATTTATAATTTTACTAAGAATTATTGCAAATTGAATCACAAACATTCTTTGTAAACTTTTGTCGCTTGTTATTCAAAATCAATGTACTGCTTTGTAAAATTACAACTCGTGTACGATTTATACACAGAGATGGTAAAATCACAACTCATATTAGTAGTTTTCCTAATACATCATGCAAGATCACTTAAATTGTGTTGTTATTTTGTATTGACATACATTGGTTTGTATTTTTACCATACCATTGTTTCGTAAAATAATTGTAATTTTACAAAAATTTTTAACAGTGTACATTCATATATAAAGTTTTTAACGAGTGGTATGTTTGAACTCTATTATGGTAGGTTATGACAAAATTCCTTGAAAAATCGACCATGAGGACAAATGCAATAGATTTTAGAAAAATCTACCTTGAAAATGAAAATTTTGTTTATACACTGTACAAAATCGGGAGTGAATCCGGGGTAAATACATATTTTATTTCAATCCGAGTTTACTCCGTCACACCAAGTTCCGGAGTTTGAAAAAAAATCACTCCGCATGCGGAGTGGATAGGAGTTTTTTATGGACGGAGAGATTTCGGAGTGACACGGATTTTATTTCTATATATATATGTTATATATATTGTCACGAGATATCCCCGGCTGGGAATCTAACCAGCGAGGATTCTCTGTGCAATTAAATTTTGGCCTACCTGCTGTTCGCCGTTGGACGCCAGGTAATTTTTCGTGAGAATTACCAAACTCGCGACGCGGGACTTTGCTAGTGGAAGGTTCGGGGAAAACGAGCAATCTGGGCGGCGGGAGGAGTTGGTACTGATGTTTGGTACGACAACAAAATAATTAGATAATGGGGCGAATGCAAAAAAAAATAATATCTTATAACAAAGAAATAAATTTATTTTAAAAAAACACCTAATTTATCACTCAATACTAGATATTTTTATTTGACAAAATATGCGCAGCTCTCAGCAGTATAATTGATACCACGTTTCACGTATTCACCTTCAGGATTACATACAAAATCTCATACCACGCGGCATTCCAATCATACACCACACATTTAAATATAATTACTGATCAGATATCAAAACAAACTTATAATTATTACTTTTAATTATCTTATAGAGTTGCGAAATTATTTTGCGCGCAATAACAACAACAAACCCAAAAAAAAAAACTTAATTATTCACTCTATCGCAAAATAATAATAACAAAAAAAAAAACTTAAAGGAATTATTTTTTAATTAAAGAAAAGCATCGCAAAATCGTCGACCAACTCGTGAACAGCCAATTACCAACTGAGCCTCAAATTTTTTTATATTTTTGCTTGATTTTAAAAAAAATAATAATACTTCTTAAACTAATATTTACTGCAAGTATTTTCAGTGACGATACTTATTTAATCTCTAACAATCGCGGCAGTATTGCGTGTTTCCAACAAAAAAATAACAATAACCGAAACTAATAATCACGACTTAATTTTGTCTTAAAAAAGAAAAATAAAAAAACAAAATCTTTACGTACTTATTCTAACAGGAATAAATACTATAATACTCGCGTCAAATATCCGCAGCGACGGCAAGCGCACACAAAGAAATCCTATCCTTAATTTATTAATTCAAGTAAAAAAAAATAAAGTAAAATTAAAATTGCGGCAAATAAAGAAAATACGTGGTTAACTAAAACATTCACGCGTCTACCACATGGCTCGAGGACTCTGGCGTTAACTCGTAACACAATGCCAAATTAAACACATAAAAATTATTCAATAATAATAATCACAACCAAAAATAATTATCTCAATCACCACAATTACAGGTTATTGAAATGACCGTTAAGTACAGGGCAAACTTCCACTCACCCTCAGTTGCTGTCGACGAGGAGATGTTGGTTGTTGTCCAGCTCTCGGTGATCCTCGGCAGGATTTTCCAATTACTTCCCAGGCTGCGGCAATTGATCAGCTCAAGGTCAGCTACGAGACACACGCGGTTCGACAATGATTTGTGTCAATTTATGACAAACAATTGGCCTTCGCGGCACTTGAATAATTTTTACGTATGTTATACGACAATATATCGCCTTCGCGGCACTAAAATTAGTAATTATAAACTAATTAATAGCAAAAAATAGCACTTTAATAGAATGATGCAATCAGCGGCAAAAGGAAAATTTTTAACAACACGTGTTCTCGGCAACAGGCATCCAGCAAAGATCGCCGCACCCCATCAGACATCGTGGATTTCACTCTCGGCTCCCCACTCCGTTGTCCAATTGCGCTGCTAGCCCAGAGATGGCGCCAGCGATACGATAAATTATTCAATACTGAACTTCCGAGTCCATGGCTCGGATTTATGGCGCGTGTGCTCTCGGGTCTGAAGTGCGAACTGCTCGTGGCTTACAGGCTGACGGTCGTTGGTTTCGCTGCGATTTTTCCATTGCCTTATCCGCGGGTTTTATTGGATTGATTGTGGCTTATCTCGCTCGATGATAGTGGTCCACTTCCGGTGGGTGAGGTGAAGTTTGCCCGTCTACTTAATAACTAAATCTTACTGACTACCTTGACTTAACATTACTTAATCTCCACCTACCAGAGTCTTCGGGGATCGTTGCTGGAAGCCTGATCAGTCGCGTTACCTTACCTTAGGCTTCCGATCACTCCCGTGTGCCTCGCAGGTGCCTAAGTATTATTATTATTCAAATTTATAAATAAAATATAGAATTACGTTAACGCGTGGGATTCACCGAGGACCGGACAATTTCAAATGTCACAATATATTAGCGTGGTGCAAAAAAACCGACTACTTTTTTTTCAATCTCTCGTAAAAAGTTGTTGGCTTACGATGTTTTAAGAAGTCTCTCCAAAAATCAGCTCGATACAAAATTTTCAAGAGGTCACTCATGAATTTTGAAAATATTAAAAATGATTGAAATTTGGATTTTTCATTTCTAAATGTTTTCTTTGTCGTGACAGCAATAGTTTATATTTGTAAAATCATGACTATGCTGAACATTTTAGTACAAAATTGAAATATTTAAATGGCGCTCAAGAATTTTGAATATTAAGTTATAATATGTAACTAATAGTTTGAATAAGTTTTTGTATTTTTTTATAACTCAATTATTGTCATTTCAGTAAAATAAAACTTTTGGATTACCAAAAGTATACGGGACAGTCTTAAACAATAAAATTCGGTAAGTTTTGAATAAGCGAAAAAACCTATGAATTAAATTAAAAAATAAAAAAGTATGTAAAAAACTTATTATTCCTATTTCTCGGGTTATGTTTTTATTAATTTTCATGCACATTGATGGTGAAAAAATCGAGATGCTTTATTATTAATATTCAAGGGTCGCTCGAAAGCGTTCAAAAGACAGCACTCGGAAACATTTAAAATTCTTGAGCGAGGTTTAAATATGTAAATTTTGGGCTGAAATTTTGAGCGTAGTGTCATGATTTCACAAATATAAACTATTACTGCCATGAGAAAGAAAATATTTAGAAATAAAAAATCCGAATCTTAATCATTTTTTATGTTTTCAAAATTCGTGAGCGATCTTTTGAAAATTTTTTATCGAGCTGATTTTTGGAGAGGCTCCTTAAAACATCGTAAGCCAACAAATTTTCATGCGAGATCGAAAAAAAAAAAAAAATAGTTGATAAATTGAAATAGATGATACATATATATATATATATATATATATATATATATATATATATATATATATATATATATATATATATATTGAGACAAATCACTTTTCTCTTTACGATTTTTACCAGCAGCCACCAGAATTCGCGGGTTGAACCCTGGCTTAGGCTGACCTCTAACAAATTTTTATTTACTTGGACAGAGCAATGGGCTAAGGTTCTTGCAAAGCAAAGACCCACACTTATTCAAACTCGGCAACGTCTATTGAAAACTCATTAACTCACCTCACGGCTTATTATGTATAACTTAATATCTTATTGTTGATTGACTTATCAATTCTTACTTGATTAATAATACTTTTATTAAAATATTGAATAATTCTTACCAGTAAAAATAGGAGAAAACAGGATGAATAATGAGATATAGAATAAAGGAATTAATCAGAAAAGGTGCAATTTTATTGCCGATTATAATAAAGTTCAATTACTTACAATAAACGCTTCCGCAAATAACAATATATAGAGTGTCCTGGTAGATGCTGAATATGCAATATTCCTCCACGTGAAATGGCGCAGTTATTACACAGAATTTATTATTTAATTTTATAATATTTTATGTCGCGAGTAAATCGCCGGTAACGTACAACAATGATTTACTTTATTAAAACTTGATTTGTAATAATTATAACGATTAATAGAAATTAATGAAAGAATATCGCGTCAATTGCCAGAGTATTAATAGAGAATCTTAGAATGTAATTGATACAGAACAAGTAACGCGAATTGATACTAGAGAATAGGTTTAAGCGCTAGTTGATCCAAGATCAAAGTGATTGACCGATAATTGAGGGCCTGGGACTCGCCTCTGAACTCTGTCCCCACTTCACCCTTACGGACATGCGTCGACGTGAAAATAAGTCATGTGACCATGGCACTATGACGTACAGATTCAGACGGCAACGAGACGGAGAAAAACGGGAACCGTAAGGCTGAGGACGACGAAGACAATTCACATTGTCTCAATATATATATATATATATTAGGGTGGCCCAAAAAAACCGACTTTTTTTTTTTCGAGTCTTATGAAAATTGGTTGGTTTACGATGGTTTAAGAAGCCTCTCCAAAAATCAGCTCGATAAAAAATTTTCAAGAGGTCGCTCACGAATTTTGAAAATATCGAAAAGGATTGAAATTCGGATTTTTTATTTCGAAATTTTTTCTTTTTCGTGGCAGCAATAGTATATATTTGTAAAATCATGTCTATGCTGAAAATTTCAGCCCAAAATTTAAATATTCAAATGGCGCTCAACAATTTTGAATATTAAGTTATAATATGTAACTAATAGTTTGAATAAGTTTTTGTATTTTTTTATAACTCAATTATTGTCATTTCAGTAAAATATAACTTTTGCATAACCAAAAATAGACAGGACAGTCTTAAACAATAAAATTTGGTAAGTTTTAAATAAGCGAAAAAACCTATGAATTAAATTAAAAAATAAAAAAGTATGTAAAAAACTTATTATTTCTATTTCTCGGGTTATGTTTTTATTAATTTTCATGCACATTGATGGTGAAAAAATCGAGAAGCTTTATTATTAATATTCAAAGGTCGCTCGAAAACGTCCAAAAGACAGCACTCGAAAACATTTAAAATTCTTGAGTGCCGTTTAAATATTTAAATTTTGGGATGAAATTTTCAGCAGTCATGATTTTACAAATAGAAACTATTACTGCCACGAGAAAGAAAAATTTTGAAATAAAAAATCCGAATTTCAATCAATTTCGATATTTTCAAAATTCGTGAGTGACCTCTAGAAAATTTTTTATCGAGCTGATTTTTGAAGAGGCATCTTAAAACATCGTAAACTAACAAATTTTCATAAGAGACTCGAAAAAAAAAAATAGTCGGTTTTTTCGCGCGTGCGCGGACATCATTCTGAAAATAGTCAAAATAGTTTCCTAGGACTTCAAAACCTCGACATCTGATGAAAACTCAAGTTTTGAAAATCGGGGTGAAAACAATAACTTCCCAAATTTTTCGATAATCGCCAATTTTCTCAGCCAGAAGTTAAGAAAAATGAAAAAAATTTTCCCAAACATATTTATAGATCTACTATTTCGTTTGACCGTTTACATATTGTTCATAAATCTAATGGATAATGGTTATTCAAAAATTATTGTATATTTCGTTATAGGATAGAGACGTGTTAGACACCGATGCTATAATGAGCCAACGCAAAAATAGAAATTCTAGGCCAGCAAGTGGTTTAGATGCACAATTTATTGTCAAAGAAATAAAAAAATTCTTGTATAACAACAGAGCTACGTTTAGTGAAACTGAGTATGATATGTTTGTGTTTATGACACGGTAAGTTTCTATTTATTGTGATTTGATGATTAGTCTATAAATTGAAATTTAAATTATCAATTTCTTATAATACAATAGTACCTCATACATCTTTAAGAATCAGTTTTATACTTAATGTTACTAAATGTATACCATAGCTTGTGTAATGAATATACAAAGACAAAAGCCGTTAAATGTCTCAAGTCACCATAGTAGAAATTTAAACACTTGCAAGAACCTAGAAACTCTAATATCCAGAAATAAAATAACTTATTTAATACTTAATTTATATGAAAATACAACTCTTATATAAAACCTATTAATGTCGGTTACGAGTGAAAACGTGTTAAGTCGTTCCAAAGGCGTAAAAATTTTGAATTTTAAATATTTTTCAAAGCCCAACATACTACAAAAGCTTATTTAGTCCTATCCATTCCTACGTGGAGAAAAAAAATGTTTATTTTTCCTATTCTCACATAGGGATAATTCTTACATCGATGTAGTGAAAATCTCGATCTCAACATAAGAATAATCCGTACGTAAAAATAGATAAAATACCTATAATTCATGAGTAATTTTGCTACAGTATGAAGGTATTTTTCTAATGTTGACGTTGGGATATTCACTACGTCAACATAGAAATTATTTCTATCTTAACAAAAATATAATCGAATGACTAATAAGGTGGTCATTAACCGAAGGTAGAATCAAAATTCCTCATTGCGCGTGGTATCTAACCACAGCCACCACAAGTCCGACCCTTGTGGGCCACACACTTTGGACATCTCAGGAAATAAAGAGACTCTGGCCGAAGAAGGCTTGGAGAAGTGTTACCAATTTCCTGTACAGGGCAACAGATTGCTTATTGATAAGTTGTGGGACGCAGCTTCTCCCCATACCGTAAAAAAGGCTTCATCCGCTTGTTTGCAGTGGTACCTATTGGCTTCCTGCAACCACAGCATTGCAAAGTGTAATATAATGCAGAGCTTTATAGAGTTGATACTGCTAACGGTTGGAGTACTGGTGCTTCACCTCTTTTGCCTCAAAACATCGATATCTGATGAAAACTTTTCACAAATTGGACCGAAACCAATAACTTCCTTTTTAGTGTTTTTTTGAAAATTTTCAATTTTTATAGCGAGAAGTTGAAAACATCAACTTGGGTGTTATATCGTATCAATTGATAAAGACATCTAAAATTATTAGTGTCGATTAATTATCTGTGCATGTGCAGTCTAGAGATTTTGGTCATGTTAATAAGGTAGCTAAATTCAAAGTGGCGTTATAAAAGAGGTTCATCGATTAGTTAGTTGCTGGAATTAATGGACAAGGATAAACTTCGCCCATTTTACTAAAATTTCATAATTTAATATTAAAAAGTAGTAATTTAACATAAAATTTTATGAGTTTGACTTTAGCCAGTTAGCGATGTATTCTTTGGTTATGAGTTACATAAAAATGATCAATAATTTGTGTCATTAAAATAATTACTATGCTTGAAAAAATCACAAGTAGTAATAAATATATATGTATATGTATAAAATATATTAATAAAATAAATTATATTTTAAGCTCACCTTTATCCGTTAAAAATAAGAGGAAATTTGAGCCTGTACAAAGCTGGACAGGGGGGAAATTCTGTTTATCTCAAAATAATGCTTGCACTATGCCTCCGGGCTTAATTATGGAAAATTCACTACAATATGGTTACTTAAATACCACTAAATGGCTTGTTAAGAGGTATGTCCAAATATTATTATTTTTGAAATAATCGACTTT
This sequence comes from Microplitis deprimator, assembly GCA_964016945.1. NCBI lineage: Eukaryota > Metazoa > Arthropoda > Insecta > Hymenoptera > Braconidae > Microplitis > Microplitis deprimator. The sequence continues at coordinate 7,018,755 of OZ024715.1, read as the reverse complement.
TCTTAATTGGCTGTGATCATTGCCTTATGAATTTTTTACTCTTGAAACATAATTATTTGTATTATTCTTATAATGAACTATCTGATTTGAATTTAAAAAATAATGAAGATTTACTTTGCGTGTTCGTAGCATTGGAATTGATTATGATAATAAACTGAGATGTTCAGATGGTTTCATTATGGGTCTTCTTCCAAATCTTCCAGCGCAAAATAGAACTAATCCCGATGATCAAGAGAAATTTGATTATCAGTGGTCCGAATGTTCGAAAACTCAATTGAATACTGTTTTAGGGTAGTTATTTTGTTAAAGAAATATCAAATTTTTTTTTTAAAGTGTGGTACAAATAGTAAAGAATTAACTGAGTATTAGTCGTATTAAAAATGGCAAAGGTGTGATTTTTGCTGCTTTACTTTAATGGAATATTGATAAGAAAAATATAAAACTTTCTGAAACACTTCATAACATTCTATCTGAATTGTTTTAGAAAAATCTAGAAGCTTTGAGGATATAGATAATTTATTGTGAAAGGATTAAATAAACTATGGCACGGTAATATAAAATATGAGTGTAATTAAATTGAATTATTTTTTTTTTATAGTGATACCAAATTGAAGTGTCTTCACAAAAAGCCTGAGTTTTTGAAAACAACACCAAAACCAGAGAGTACAGAATCAGCTTAATGATAAAACAAATTGAAAAATAAGAAAAATCATAGTAAATTCTGCTTTGGTTTCCGAATGATTTTGAGTAAAATAATCTAGTGTATCTTAATAAAAAAAAAAATTATTACAATGAAAGCAATGTATTGTCAAATATATTATTGAATAATTTTATTCGCATTTTTTAGCAGTATCTGAATATGTAATAATTACATCTTCACAATGGCGTGTATTATTTTCCAAAAATTTCGCAATAATTGGTAATCACACGGGGAAAAGAATATAGCAACCTTTACTTGAAAATATGTGGTAAAATTACTAAATTCACGTTATAAACTCCAATCGCGATCGAAATTGTGTTATTTTCACTATTTTGAGAGCTTACTTATCAGTTACACTAGCATGCAGCGCGCGCTTCGTGCGCGTAATAAAAACACTACTATAAAATTTTATATAATCGAAAATTTTATTGTTACATTTGTAACATAGTTATGTATACAATTATTCATAATTTTTTATTTGTATACAATTCTTTATTCATGTAAAAAATTTTTTTAAATTAGATAATAATATACTTTGTTTAATAATTTCTTCACTAATGACAATTGAAGTGGATCCTTTTATTAACCAATTAATGGATTTTTTTTTATTATCTATTTTTCTAATGTTTTCAGCTGTCTTTACAGTTAAATAGAAAATCGACCCTAAAAATTAAAAATACGCTATAAATTAAATAATATTTGATTTTACATAATTGATTGAAATAAAAGAAACTTAAAAAATTCATTTATTTTCATATGTTTTAAATTTTTACTAATAAAATTAAATAAGATTTAAAAAAATTTAAATTTCAAGTGAAATTTAAAAACGGTTACCTTGTACAATAAATGATCCCGACAATTCAATATGATCACTTTTTTTATATTGGTTTGATGAAAAGTGTGAATTAAAACATTTAATTAAAATTGACCGTCAGTAACTGTCCCTACGCTTGATAATTGTAATTATAATTGTCTTTAGCAATAAAAACAGTTTTAAGATAACCATGAACTTCTATAAAAAATATTTTAGCATTCTTATATAATATTTTCTTTATTATTTACTTCTTAAAAAATTTTGGTAACTTATTTTTTTTATAGTTCTTAGAAATTTCATTTATTTCAATTAATTTCAACTGTGTAAAATCAAATTGATCCTCTATCATGAAATCTCCAAAATTATTTACAATTGTATTACTCTCTATCACAATTTCATACTCTTTAAATTCTGATTTAGTATATTCATTTGCTTCTTTAGCTCGACATCCATCAATATGAATAATCTAATAATTAAATCAATTAAAAATTAGTTTTTCAAAGTAAAATTATCAAAAGTTTAATTAGAATACAGAAATAATGCTTACAGCATTACTTACTTACTTTATTTAAAATTATCATTGGTTCAACTCTAGCTACTTCCTTATCCCATACATTTACTTGATTTTTATACCATCATTATTATTAATTATAAATTTAAATGCGCGCTTGTTTCCACTTACATTTTTTGAAGGATAAATTTGGTCTACATAACCAATTACTTCACTGTAAATAAAATTTAAAAAAATATTATAAATTAAAAATAATTAATATATAACATCTTAAAAAATTTTTAAATAGATAAATTAAATATAATAAAATAAAAGCAAAAAAATCTGAAAAACGGTTAACCTCGCGGGCCAGCCCTGAAACTATCCACTGTTTTAAAGCTCAAGAAGCTAAAAAAATTCTATGAGCTCAAAACATATTAATAAACATAATAATACGATATACAATAATATTATAAATTATTAAAATTTATGATAATATAAGGAACTAATATAAACTTACATTAAAGTATCTCTTTTCTTAATTTTTCGTAAGCTTTCAGAAGTTGATAATAAAATTTTCTCATCTTCATCATCTGATGATTTGAATGAAAAATTGAATGATTGATTAGGGGTCATATAAATATCATCATCTTTTAATTTACTTGGACCACTCATATTAGACCTAGTAGTATCTTCTGAAGTTTCATAATTTATCCGAGATTTCTTTGGTGATTCGCTATTTTTGTTTTCATGACCTAAAACGAACAACTTCAATTATAATAAAATATAAATAATTTTTTAACTTCCCGCTAAGAAAATCGAAGATTTTCAAAAATTTCGGGAAGTTATTGTTTTCACCCCGATTAGCAAAAATCGAAATTCCAACAATTGTCGACGTTTTGAGGTTCTAGGAAGCTATTTTGACTAAATTCCAGATGATGTCCGAGTGTATGTATGTATGTATGTACGTACGTACGTACGTATGTAAATATTCTGTAACTTTTGAACGGATGAACCGATTTTGATCGTCAAGGTGTCATTCGACGCGGCTTGTTATTAACTATAAGCACTAAAAAGTTAAGCTTAATCGGTCGGGTACGTTCGGAGATATTTCAAAAATAAAATTTTTTCAAAAATGTTTTTTTTGAATAACTTTTAATTCGCTCGATGGATTGATTCCAAAATCTAATCAGCTCTAAAACTTTATAAGCCACGTCGAATGCCACCTCAGCCATCAAAATCGGTTCATTCGTTCAAGAGAAACCGTGAACGAAAGAATTAAAAAAAAAATTTTTTTTTAGTTTTTTGGAAATTTCTCAAAAACGACTCGATAAATCAATTTTAAAATTCGATCAGCTCTAAAACTCAATAAAACGCGTCGATCGCCACCTCAACCGTTGCAATCGGAGAATTCGTTCGAGAGATATTGTTGGAGAAAAAATGGTAAAAAACGTTATTTTTCAAAAACAAAGGCACTCAAAAGTATTTTCGAGCTCGAAGAGCTCGAAAATGTATTCTCGACAATGTTTTCGAGCTCAGGGAGCTCGAAAACTGCGGGAAGTTTTGAGGCTGGCCCGCAGGGTCAACTGACAGACCGATTATTTTTTTTTATAAAATATAATATCTGTAATTAAAAACAGTATACTAAAATACAAAAAACCGAATTAATAACACCACTTACTTGATGACCGTTTTTTAGAATTCATATTAGCAATTAATTTAATTATATTTACTATTTTTAAATTTTTTTACTAAGAATTTATATCGACGGAAATTCAACACAAATAAAAACAAAAAATATCAGGTTTATCTTTTATTTTTATTATTATTATTATTTTTTTTTTTAAATAGTTAACTTCTTAAAAAAAAAAAAATTCATTTTATATTTCATAAATTTTTTATATATTTTCTTAAATATTAAAATTATTATTCATTTATTATGCTTTAAATTTATTCTTCAAAATTTTATAATATAAGTTAACAAATAAAGAATAATTTACTGACTGCTTAAACATAAATTTTTACTACACATGTGCAATATCACACATAAAAAATTTACACTTATACACAGCGCAAATTTTTATAAACTGAGCACACTCACTGATGTTTTTAAAAAATAATAAATTATTTAAAAAATCTCATTTTATTTCTATTTATAAACTTAATTTTAAATATAACTTCAGAAAATTTAATATGAATTTTATTGATAACCTTAAGGGGCCATGAAATCAAAAAAATTGAATGTCGCGTACCCTTACCGCTAGATGGCAGTACTGAGAATGCCATCTGTGATTAATGTAATAACTAAAAGTTATTACTCTTATGATTTTACTCAATCGGTAAAATAAATATAAATTATATTCATTTATAAGTTATACATATAATTTTTATGTATGATTTTGAATGATTATGTGAACTAGTCATCATGAGATAAAATATTTGACCATAGAAATATTAAATAAATTAGATGGCTTATAAAATTTTTTTCCGTTAAGCACTAAATTCAATCACTAACGGAAATTTTCCATGATCAAATAATTAAATTTAATTAGTGATGAACCTTTTTCCATTAAAAAATTAAATTCACTTGCTAACGGAAAGTTTTCATCTTAAAAAATTTAATTTAATGGCTAATGAGAATTTTCGCCCCTAAAAATTAAATTCAATGGCTAATGGAAATTTTGTAGGATAAAAAAATAAAATTTATTGGCTCATGAAAATTTTCACCCGTAAAAATTTAAATATTATGGTTAATAAAAATTTTCCACCCCAAAAAATTATATTCATTGGCTAATGAAAATTCTTGCGATTGAATAATTGAATTTAACGGTTCATGTGATTTCTCGCACTTAAAAAATTAAATTTAACGGCTTATAAAATTTTTGCCCTTTAAAAATGAAATTCCATGGCTAATGAAAATTATCGCACTTAAAATATTAAATTCAATAAATAATGAAATTTTTGCCATTAAAAAATTAAATTTAATAGCTCTCGAAAATTTCCCACGATTAAAAAATTAATTTTAATTACTAATGAAATTTTTTCCCATTATAAAATTAAATTTTATATCTAATAAAATTTCTCATCTTAAAAAATTTTAATTCGATGGCTCATTAAAATATTCGCCCCTAAAAAATTTAATCCAATGGCTAACAGACATTTTCCATCATTAAAAAGTTACATTTCATGGATAATGAAAGTTTTTGGCCATAAAAAATTGAATTTAATGGTTTGTAGAAAATTAGGCCATTACAAAATTAAATTTAATAGGTAATAGAATTTTTGACCGTTAAAAAATTTAATTAGATACCTTATGAAATTTTCGCCTTTACAAAATTACATTCAATGGCTAACGGAAATTTTCTACGATAAAAAAACCAAATTTATTGGCATTATGAAAATTTTCGCGTTTAAAAAATTAAATTTAATGGATAAAAAAATTTTTTATATAAAAAAATTGAATTTAATGGCTGATAACATTTTTGGCCATTAAAAAATTAAATTTCATGGCTTATGAAAGCTTTCATTCAGTAAGCACTGAATTCAATCACTAACGGTAATTTTCCATGATCAAATAATTAAATTTAATTACTGATGAACCTTTTTCCATTAAAAAATTAAATTCACTTGCTAACGGAAAGTTTTCATCTTAAAAAATTTAATTTAATGGCTAATTAAAATCTTCGTCTCTACAAAATAAAGTTTAATGGCTAATGGAAATTTTCCACCATTAAAAATTAAATGTTATGGATAAAGGAAGTTTTCGACCATGAAAAATTAAATTTAATGGTTCATAGAAAATTAGGCCATTAAAAAATTATATTTTACAGCTAATCAAATTTTCGCCCTTGAAAAATTGAATTCCACCGCTATCAGAAATTTTCCACGATTGCAACATTCAATAGAATTACTAATAAAACTTTTTCCATAAAAAAATTGAATTCCATAGATGATGGAAATTTTCAACCATAAAAACCAAATGTAATGGTTCATAGAAAATTAGGCCATTAAAAAATTGAATGTATGAGCTAACGAAAATATTTGCAATTCAAAAATCGAATTTAATGGTGAATGTAAATTTTCGACCTTAAAAGATGAAATTGAATGGTTAATAAAAAATTACGCCATTTAAAAATTTAATTCAATGGCTAATAACGATTGTCGTCCCTTTGACGATGAATTTGTAATCATGAGTTTTTACTCACTGCCATCAACATGCATCATGCAATGTAATAAAAAAAAAACCAAGCTATGAGTCTCTGTCATCAAGATTATCTTCAAACTGATAACCTTCATGATGAAAATGTTATAAAATTATTAATCATGAGTATTTACATGCTGTCATCAACATGCATCATGCAATATAATAAAAAATCCAAACTATGAGTGTCTGTCATCAAGATTATTTTCAAACTGATAACCTTTATAATGACAATTTTATAAAATTTGTAATTATGAGTGTTTACTTACTGCCATTAACATGCATCATGCAATATAATTGAAAAACCAAGCTATGAGTTCTTTCCATCAAGATTATCTTCAAACTGACAACCTTTATGATGAAAATTCTAGAGAACTTATATATGTGGGTACAAAGTTTATTCTATTAACTATAAGAGCCTTTGCAGTTCATCAATTTTTGCACTATAATTCATACATCGATTACCATATAGTTGAAATAAATTTTTTTTTCCGAATTGAGTAATTAAATTGTTGTTATATATTTTTTTAATATTTATTAACCCTAATGATTCAAATCTCATTTAGAGCATTTTCACATATTTATCTCAATTCCACACCAACTAAATAGAATGAAATACTTTTACGTTTAGTTACATTTATTCAACTTATAAATTTTTTTATTTTTAACAATACCATTTTATTATTATTAACACACTTTTACGTAAATTTTCTCCTACATATATCATCTTGTTTCATCGCCATTTTGTAAACAGGTGCACTGTGACGCATGCGCATCTTTATTTTGCCACTCCTAAGCGCGGGAAATTTGAAATATAAAGTTGTCGTAAGATGCTATTGTTGAAAAATATTACTTCGTGCTTGTATTTAAATAATTAGCGCATATTAATTTTATTTGTGCATCCGCTAGCTATACAGATAAATATAAGACTAGAAGGTGGAGCCGCTGAAGCGTTATCGGTCGATTTAAAAAGAACTATTGACTCAATCAACCCATCAACACTATAGGATAAATTATATAAGACTGGAGTAAGTCCAAGGTTAATATGTGTGTTACTACAGGGTGACCCCCTGTCCTTTATTATTTATCCTATTCCCGGCTGACAGAACAATTTTTGCGGGATAACAACTGCGAAGGGCTAAACCTCGACGGATTCTCAGATGTGTTACTCTTAATGTATGCAGATGATCTAATAATACTGGCCAAAAACATCACAGACTTGATCCGGAAGATAAATTGGCTGAAGAAATATTCTGCACTGAATATTCTGAAAGTGTGAACACGCCCAAAACCAAAATAATACAGTTTAGTAAATCTGTCAACAACAGCAAATTGAAAAAACATAATTTAACATACAACAATGCAAGAATTTAGGTCGTCTCTTCGTGCATGTACCTAGGTACTATCTTCTCCAGTTCTCTCAATGACAAGAAAGCTGCTGCTCACGCTCTAACCAAAACCAGGGTTGCTACAGCCAGTGTGCTGACTATACTCGCTAAGTGCAAATCGGACGCTTGGGAGATAAAGAAAAAGCTTACGAAACTTTAATAACCGCCACGCTACTCTATGGTGCCCACATATAGGGCCTCAATCAACACCAGGAATTAGAAAAAGCCCAAACCAATTATTTTGAAAAACTACTCAGATTGACAAGCTGCACACCAGGATATGCGCAGCGTTTAGAACTTGGTATAAACCACTTGGTATATATAAGTGTCCAACTCTCTTTCAAATCACACAAAATATATAAGCTCATTGTTATTTTAAAACAAAAAAAAAAAAGGGGAGATTTTTGTAAAACAAATAATAAAAATAATATAATAAGAATAAATCAATAATAATCAAATCCATTATACTAATTAAAAAATAATAATATATTTATTTTTGCGTTTTAAGTTCTGATTATTATTTAAAAAAAAAAAAAAACTAAAATATATTTGTTGCAGAAGTAAGTATAAACCTAATAATTAAAAAAAAAAAAAAACAAGTGTTTTAATAAAATATTCAATGTGTGTTAAATACTATTATTATATGAAAAAAAAAAAAAAATAAGGAAACTAGAATAAAAATAAGATAAAAAATGTAAGTATATGAAATTTATATACATGAACGTTAAAATTTTTTTTTTAATTAAAGAATTATTAATAAAATATCTATAGAGACAAAAATAATGAAAAATAAAAGTTGATGAAATAATTTGTTAAAATAGTGAAATTCAATATTTATAATAATTAAACATAAATATATATATATATATATATATATATATATATATATATATATATCAGAGAAATTATCAATGAATAAAAATTATAATATATGAATAAATAAAAATAAAAGGAGAGGAAAATAAATAAAAAAAAAAGGGCATACAAATAATGGTTCTCAAATGTAAAATTTTTTTTTTTTAAATAATTTTTTTTTATATAAATAAATAATATACTTATATATATATATATATATATATATATATACATATGTATACGTCAATAAGAAAAATTAATAAATAATACAATGAAAAAAAAAAGATAATGAAATTATATTAAATTTGTTTTTAAAAATAAATATTCTTGTCATATATTAAAATATATGACAAATGACTAACGGTGGGGGTGTGACGTCACGACGTCATATTCTCACTGTCAATCAGCTTATTAAAAAAATCGTACATGTTATGCCATCTGGCTATGCATGAATTAATTAATTAGCAAATGACTTCCAGCCATTATTACGGCTGATGATTTTTAAATTTGAATTTGAATTCAAATTTTTTTTATTATGAAATATTGTTGTAAATAAATATGAAAATAAAATGATTCAATATTAAAAAATTAAATGATTATGAAATTTGAATATAAATTCAAATTACTATATTTTATAATAAAATGAAATTTATTAATAATTAAATAAATAATCAAAAATGAAATGAATTATGAAATATGAAAAGAATATTTGGTAGGTAAGGAGGTTTGGTACGTAAATAAATGTGGATTAAACTTAACAACGATTTATCAAATTCCAAAGCTACACGCGTGAACTTAGAAGATAGATGAAGACTTGACCGGCGAGGCTTATGGGTTCGTAGGTCGAGAGGAACTGTCTTTTCTGAATATCATCCCTCGGGTCCTTCACTCCTTTGGAGAGGGGGGTACCGAGGGATAGTACTCGTAGAAAAATAGAAAAGTAGGAATAGTATATAGGGATGCAAGCTGAGTGCAAAAAGAGAGTTAGAAATAGAGAAAAAGGAAGAGAGAAACAATTCTAAGGAGATACTGGGTCCGGGTCACAGGCCAGCCGACGACGGGCCCTAATCCTTTAATTGCCTTCGGAAAAAATTGGTAAAAAAATCGGTCATAAAGATTGAGGATGCGACAAGATTTAGGAAAAACCCATAAGTTTTAGCCGACAACATTTACAAAATATTTATCTTAATCTTATAACAATTGCACACTTAAGTTTTATGATATTCTTGCCAGCTGCAGATGTGAATTTTATTACATTGTCAGAATATTACAATAAACTAAAATTTCCCAAAATATTCCGCAGCGGACAAAATATTCCCATGTTGCTCAGCATCACCGCTTAAATTATAATCCTGTATAATTTATGGTGTTGCTTCACAGTTGGGCTAAAATACAAAATAAAATAGTTAAAATAAAAAGTTACAAATTAATAATCATAATACTTGATGCTAATGTTATTTAAATCGCTAAGTAAATAAATGAAAATAATTGATAATTAATTAATTCAATAATAATAATAATAATAATAATAATAATAATAATAATAATAATAATAATAATAATAATAATAATAATAATAATAATAAAAATACGTTAAACTGCCAGGAGTGGGTGGAAAGAATGACCCCCCACAAATATTATTGTAAAGTATGAAATAGAATTTTGAAATGATAAAATATTTATAGAAAAATTATAAATGAAAAATAATTATTAATAATAAGTTTATTAATAATAAAGTAAAATAATAAAGGAATAAAGGAGTATAAAATGAAATTATGAAATTTTTATAAAGAAATAATAATTATTAATAAGCAAGTTATTAATAATTAGAATAAAATAAATTATAAAATGCTTAAATAATAAAAGAATAAATTGCAATAAAAGAAAAAAATAAGAATCAATAAATATTGATTTATGAATTCGATTCCAATGCTTTATGCGTATGTTGCTAACTGCATTGGAAGTCATGAAAAATATATATATATAAATAATAATTATAAAAAAATATTGATTTAATTATAGCCAATAAAATAATTGGTATAATTAAATAATTATTGGAAGGGATTTTACTACCTGGTAACAGCTCTTCTGGAAATCGAAAAAGATTTCAGTTTCCTAAGTGAGCTCATTCGTCATCGACGAAATTTTAATTATTTAAAGGCACGGTCCTTAATTTTATTAAATCATTGTAATGTGATTTAAATATTTATAAACTGAATTATAAAAATATAATTCAGAATATTTTTAAATAATTATTGAATTATTGAAAGTAATAATTCATTTTAATAAAAATAATTTTGATAAATATTCCATCAAGTATCAAGTTCAAGTTGAATTATTTAAATATAATTCATTCAATAAATAAAATTCAATATTGATAAAATTCCATCAATTATCAAGGGTTAAGAAGGAAGAATAATAAATAAAAAATCAAATAAATAACTATTGATAACAATAATAATTATCAAATAAATCAAGGTAACAATTGAATTAAATAAATAATTAATTATCAAATTTTAAATAATAATTGATTGATTTGAAATAAATTGAATAACAAGTGAAATCGAGAGTTAAACCATTTTATAAAAGTGTTAAAATTGTAAATTGCATTTAATTGTCTAATGCAAATTAAATTTTGTTTTGTAATAATTTTTAAATAATTGTTTTGATTTTAATAAATTTGGAAGTTGTTTTAATTTTGCTTTTATTATTTTTTTTACTTAATTAATTAAATTTTATTTTACTTAATTTTTATTATTTTAATTTATCTCTTAGACGAAACATTTTTTAATTTTTATTTTCTTTTAATTTTAAATAAACAGTCATCCTTATAGCTCCGTCCCAGTTATTTCGCTAGGCAAAGGCTAAACAGGAGCGCTACTCTTAATATGTGTTATTTTGACGTAACATTATCAACAAAGAGGAGGATATAAAAATTTTAATTATCAAACGCGATATTTATCTAATATAAACTTTAACAATCAAAATAATAGAAACAGAGGAGGCAATAATAACTTAAGAAATAATAGAGGGAATAATCGAGGAAAAAAAAATTCCTACACTAGACAAGATGACACAAAAAAATCGGTTTACATATTTAATAATAAATAAGAAAAAAGTAAACAAAAAACAAGATGATATTAACAAGAAAGGAATTAAAAAATATGACTAATTTTGATTAATAATCGTACTTGTTGCTAACATTTTTTTTTTTTTTTTTAATCATATTTTTATTTTATTTTTTTTCTCTTATTACGTTTTTACTTTAATTTACTAATTGCTACAAAAATACAATTGATAATATTGCGCGAATACCCACGTATTATCGAAGTGAAAAAAAACAGAAAAACTATTAATCTTTAAATCATTTTTTCTGTTTCAATCGAGCAAAAATTTTAATGTGAATTAATGATCAGACTTTGTGATTAAGATAATTTTTGTAACTAATTACAAATTTACTTAGAAAATATTTTTTTTTTTATTTTATTGTTTTTTGTTCTCTTATTACATTTTTAATTTAATTTACCAATTACTTATAAAGATACGATTGATGATATTCGCTTATTATCGAAGTAAAAAAAAAGAAAAAGTATCGATCTTTAGATAATTCATTCTACAAAAAGTTTAATGTTAAGGGCATTCTCAGACAGTGCCCCCCACTTTTTAAAAATATGCAATGACTTTCAACTGTCATAACCGTATTAAAATTTTATTAATTAATTACAAAAAATTAAAACCTTAATCGATAAAAGGACAACGTAATCATTATTCCGTTGAGATAAAGAATTTATAAAAAATTACTTACAATTGATATCAATTGGGAATTAAACGAAATTTGTTGAATAAATTTTAGCCAAAACAATTTTTAAGTTCGAATTATAAAATTAACATGACGACTTTACTGAAATTTATTTAACAAATTTTGTTTAACTCGTAATTGATATCAAGTGTATATAATTTTTTTTTAGTCTATATATCGGCGAAATGACGACTACGTTGTCCTTTTTTCAATTAAAGCTTTAATTTTTTTTTAATTAATTGATAAAAATTTGATACGCTTATGACACTTGAAAGTCATTGAAAATTTTTAAAAAGTGGGGGGCAATATCTGAGAATGGCCTCAATTAATAATTAGACTTTGTAACTAAGATAATTTTCACTACTAATTAAAACTTTGCTTAGAAAATATTTGTTTCTTCTAAGGGTCTTTTTTTAAAAATAATTTTTTTTTTTTTGCTGACGCTTGAATATTATTCAATCATAAATAAAATGTAATATGAAAAAAATATTATTTGTCAATTGATGTTATGAAACTTTTTATTTTGATAATGCATAAAATTTACAGTTGTAATCATAAATTAATATTTACTGGAAAAAAATTTCCTTTCTTATGGTAAAAATATTATAATTTTGTTTTATTTTCAATAAAAACAAATTTTCGCATTATTTCGTTAGTAATTATTGATTTTCTTCAATATGCCAAAAGACTTGTATATATTAAATTGTTTGATAATAATGTATATTTATAGAGAAGGTTGGGAGGACAAAACGGAGTACTCAAGGAAATATTAAGTTTTCGGAGACTCAAATACATTGAACTTTTTTTTTTTTTTTTTAATGACCCAAGCGGCACAATAAAAAATTGTTGGTATTATGTTAAATTTAAAACGACAATTTGTTATCATGAATTTAAGTTAACCAATTGTCAACTTAAATTCAACAAAAACTCAACAATTTTTTTTGTGCCGTTTGGGGATATTTAAAGTAAAGGGAGAAAATTTACAGCTGCCGTTAAAAAAATTTTTTTTTTTGCGGGCGAAATGCTGTACCCCCTGAAAAAAATAAAAAAAAAAGTAAAAAAAAATTTCTTGATATTTAACAAATTTGATTAAATTAAATTTTCTTTTAAATAATTTACTTAAATAGAAATTACATTTCACATTATTATTGGATGGAGAAAGAGAAAAAAAAAGTTTTTAATAGATTTTATCATAAACAAACGTCATTCACATTTTTCAACTGATATTTTTTATTTTTAAAGAAGTTTAACTACCTACTTTCAATCATTAATTTTTTTTTTTGTCAATCACTATTTATTATTTACTTCAAGGTAAAAAATTTAAGTTAGTTTAATTATAATCCAAGAAAGATATTTTTAAAAAACTAATTATATACTACATTAAGTAACAGATTAAAAAATTATTGACAGTTAATTATTTAAATTTAAAAATTTAAAAAAATGGTAAATATTTTCAAGTTAACTATTGAAGTACATCTTAAGTAATTTAACACTGGGAGTTTTTTTATTATCAACTGATAAGAAAAAAATAAAAAATTGATTTCATAGTATTTTTTTACAAAATTTTCAGAGAACGGTGAAAATATAAATTCAAAATAATGCTCAATTAGATTTAAAAAAGTGACTGAAATGTTTACAAAATATTAAAAAAAAAAATTATTTTTATAAAATTTTGGAGGTACCCCGTTATTCCCATCTCTTAATACTTTCATTTGAAATATTAATACACGAAAAACGATTTATAAATGATTATGATTATCAGCTAAATCTATAAATAAACAATAAAATAGAAAAAAAATTGAATCCACCGCTCTTTTCCCATAGAAATTTCCATGGTAAATATACGGTTATAAAAGTAAAATAAGGAGAACATTCCTAATGAAAAATGGCGGTAGTGTGTGTTTGTTTACATGTAAAGGTGCCGGTTTTAACCGTAATGTTTTATTTTTTAAAAAACGAGAAGGCCTACAGTAGTGATTTTCGAAAGGAACCTTCTCTGCTTAATTCTGAAAATTGTGAAAAAAAAATTAAGTCGTTTTGTCCAGTTGTTCTCGAGATATCCGTACCACGCCGTTTTTTTTAACCACAGACTAATGGACGTCCACGATCAATTTTTTTTAATGAACTTTTTTTTATATTAATACATATTGGACAACTTAAAAAAAGTATTAGGATTATTCATTAGTGTTTCAGCTTTATATTGATGTACTTTTCATAATGTTTAAGAGTAATAGAAAAAAAAAAAATGCAGTTTAATGAGTGGAAGTCGTGTGACCTTGACAGGTCGGTTATAAAGCACAACCTCTCCGCTTCGCGTTCGAGGCGTGCAAAATTATTGAAGTAAATTCAAGTAAATAAATTAATAGATAAGTTTAAACTGAACAAATTCTAAATAGAATTCGAGGCTTGAAATCTTAAGCATAGTAAAGAATCTGAAATTAACAGTTAATAAATAAAATAATATTGCGGCTTAAAATTTTAGCCATTGTAAAGTATTTGTTTTGTAATAATTTCAAACAAAGAATTTTCAATAGATTGTGGTTTAATATTTAAACCATTATAGTAAATTTTATATAAAGTAAAATTGATTTATAAAGACTGTCATTGTTAGAGATTACTTAGCTATAGTTGTCGTCACCTAGTAACTAACATAAACTCTTAATCCGGTAACAAATAAATAAATATTAATTTTAGTGATTGACAATAGAAATATTTTAAGTTATTCGGAATTTTTTACCGGTTATTAAATTTGTATATCTAAGTATGGGGGCTCGTAAGCTGCCTGTCTCATACCAGCTATTATAAATTAAAATTAAGTCCCAATAATCGTATTATGAGTAACACTCGACCAGTGACGCGTCAAAACTCTAAGCGTTCGGTTCAACAATCGGGTAGGCGGGAAAGAGAGGAGATAATCTTTGAAGGTATAAGCTCCTTGAACAATAGAAATCAAAAACAGGGTAGTACATTTACCACCCTTAACTACGTGTACGATAACGTTTAGCACTACGGTTTCGTCAGCGAGCTCGACGATGCCAAATCCTACTCCGTTACCCGTCATACCTAATCT
>OZ024715.1:6900647-7003238 GCA_964016945.1 Microplitis deprimator | reverse complement strand
CCACCAGGCCGTGCTTATCCCGGGGGAAAACACAGGCTGGAAGACCTTGCCTTTCCACTCGCCGTTAACAACTGCATCTCACCTGCTGCGACATTTATCCATCTATTAACTGGATTTCGAATTTAAAGAGAAAATCAAACAATAAAAAAAAATATCAGACCGCTTGCCACCTACCTTCTCGCTCAAAAATCTACCGCGAGGGGGACAGGGTACTTATTTACCAATTATTTAAATAAACAAATCATATTTCATAAATAATTCCGACATTAGCCGTCCTGATCACGTCCAAACCGTATCAAACGAGTTTCACTGAGAAACGGATAACCATCGTTTTCTGTCGCTCGCGAACAGTTCTCACGTTCGGTAATTTTCGGCTTAATGTCGACTGCAATCGTTTTACTATATTTCCTAATCCTGGTTCTCAGCTGTCCATAGCGAAGTTGCAAAATCGAGTTGTTTACATCACCTACTCGTTTCATATTCCACACTGGTACTGTTTTCGAATCAACATCTATCGCAGATATCACATCCATCGTGGCAACTTCTCCACAACGGGGTACTGGTGACATTGACGACTGTACAGCATGGATATCAACTTCAACTTTCACCTGGTGTTTATTAATCGGACTGGACTTCCGACAACTTATCGGTAGAGGGGTAGATATTGCATGAGTACCGCTACCCTCTAATTGCGGCCTCTCATGTAGTTTTTTGATTGCCGGTAAAAATGTGTCCGAGTACCGTGGTAGCAAAAACGCGTCCTCGTTGTTTTGCCGATCACACCGCATCTCAGACATACATCCCGTCTGGGTTCATGACACACATAACACAAGTGATCGCGTGAACCACAGTTAAAACAGAACTTCACCCGCCTCGGAGGTCTGTTAACATTATTCCGGATATCAAAACTATTTACAACTGCGTTCAACGGCCTCTGGATGCTTACATTGATCGCATTATCTTATAGTGGGGGTCTACCCACGTCACTTGAAGTACTACTAAATACTTGACCCTCGGTTTTTGTATTTCCAACTTCCTCGGCGGTAGTTTGACCCGTCGGAGTGACATCAACGGGTGAAACTGGCGCAACATTATGCTTTGTAGCCTTTTTCCTACGCCGACGAGGTTTTCTACGGCCTCGAGATCCGCCACTGCTTGATTGTGAACTGCCTATCGAGTCTGTTCCAGCCGTTGACTCAAGTCCATGGATTAACACCACGTGTTCCCTCGGATGATTCGACTCTATAGAATACGAACACTCCTTGGCATTCGATTCTTCCCTCGAAGGTGGCTGACGATGATTACGAGCAGCTCTCCATCTCTCTTCAAGGTGAGTCGCCCGCGCGAGTAACGACTGATATGTATCATGTTCACCTATTAAACAATAATCCCAGTATTTTGGCAACAATCCTTTCGTTGCACGCTTAATCTGAGATTTTTCTGACAGCGGGTATCTCAAACGCGAGTACAGATTCTGCAAGCAAATCAAGTAATCACGGACACTTTCATCGCGACCTTGATTTCTCATGCGAATTTCGAAGCGAATCTCAATCTGACGGCTTCCAGCTTTGAACAAACAACGGAAATCTTCTTTAAATTCCCTCCAGGTAGTCCATCGTCGGTAATTCATACTGAACCATACTTCAGCGACCCCTGTGAAAACTTCCGGTAGTACTGTAAGCCGATCGGATCGTCGAATGCCTGCACTACGTATCATAAGCACTAGACGACGCAGAAATTCGTCACACGTCACTGATCCATCGCCAGAAAACGACAATCCCCAACTCCGAGCAATTGCACCATAATCTCTGGAATATGAGTGCGTTCTCTGTATTCTATCACTTGTAGAACTCCGATGAATTTTAGAACTAGTTGACGACGACGAATTACTACGGTTAGATACTGGCTGACTATGAAGATCGTCTTGATACCTAGGTGGATCACGGCAACGGTCTCGATCTCTATTTGGAATATCATCAAATCGGGTTCGAGACACCGGCAGATTTTCACCATAAACCGGCAACGTTGAAGTCCTGTTTGAACCACTTTCGGGCGATGAAACTCGTATTTTAGCATCCTCCGGTAGTCTTCTCATAAATCGAAGAAACTCTTGCTGTCTACGGTCTATCTTATCCTCCAACATTTTCAGAGCCTGAATGAAAATCCGATCCGTAACATATGAATTCATGTCACCTGATATTAGACTTGGCAAAATTTCAGCAACAGATAATGGAACTTGCGAAGCTTGAGATCTGTCTACCTGGTTCGTCCGAATCGCGTCCTTGCGTCCCCGGACCCTAAACCCAGGGTCAGTCGCATGGGCTAGTTGGCCAGACTCACTCAAAGCTGCAACTCCGACCGTGTGTGTAGCTAAAACTCGCGAATATTTTGCGTTCGATCGATCGTTTGATAATTCATCATTCCGATGAACTGAAAACTCCGATGGACATTCCCCCTCGGTGTCTTCATCGTTAGTATTACCACTCGCACCACCGCGTAATCGTAATAACGACATAATACCAATTAAACGATCCGATTCCGCGAAAATTTTTTGCCACGATTCCATAATGTCAGTAAATTAATATTATAATAATTACAAATATATACCCAAAAATACGATACAACGATACAATAAACAACTTGAATCGGTTTCGACTCCGCGGATAATATTTTATACACTCAATCACTCCTCCGTGGATAATCCCGTGACTATTTTTTTTTTTTTTTTTTTTTTTTTCAAAAATTTAAACTTCAAATTAATGAACCCCTGGCCCCACGTTAGGCGCCATATAACGTATATCGTACTGAAATTTCGCGACGGAGACGCGAAACAGTCTAATATATCGTATGCGGTCGCCCACGCGGGAAAAATAAACAATAATAAATAATAATAAATGATATAAAATACTGAGATCAACTAAAATAATAATAATAAATAATTAGTATGCCTAAACCAGCTCCTCAGGCTGGGTTAGTGCACGCAGGCGCCAGACCGTTTATTTAAAACGGCCAAAATTTATTCAGGGGGAATTTACGAGGGAAAATCCGAGCAAGCGATCCGTAACAAGGCGGATAAACACACGAGTGAAACAATAAATTAAACAGATAATAGAAAAATCGTAAATGAACAACAAATAATTACATATAAATAATAAATAAGAGCAGGAAAAATAAATAAAAAATAGTAGGAAAAAGATCCAGAGAAATAAATATTAAGATTTCCCCGACAGCTGTTGGTTTCCGATTGCTTATATTTTTAAACAATAAAAAAAATATAATAATATTTTACAATATATATATAAGTTATAAATTTTTTACCACTGAGGTGCTTTCTTATCACACAAGATTAATACAACTTATTTAAACTTAATACTTATACTCAATTTAAGGAAATAATAATATAATTCAATTTTATTAATAAGAATAAATGATAATGATATTTTCAATTCATTTAATATATCTCTCACACCTGTGAGAGAGAGAAAGATACGTAATTTTTAATTCTCACACGCAAACAAATCATAAATTTTCTCTTTGTAGATAATAATAAGTACAATAATAATCTTTGGCCACTGGGGTATATAAATCAAAATAAAAAAGAAATAAAGTTACTTAATTATTTTCAATAAAAATAAATATAAATAATAATATCCCAAAGATTATTTTAAATAATAATATTATTTAGTTAATATTATTCAGGAATTTTTCACCCGAAAGATGATGTCAGTACTTGAGGAATTTACTCAAGTACTGCATGCGCTCTATAGATATATATACTATAGGTATATATATATATATGTATACCGGCGACGTCCCAATACGTCGTATATATTTTATATACGTATATATATATATATATTTATATAAAAAAAATATCCGGATACTGTATACAATATGACAAAAATTAATATTTAACAATAATTGTTTATAATTTTCCCCATGTATCATTCATTGATATTAATATATTTATTAATTATACTCTCCGCGGCGACCAACAACTACCGGGGGAGGTTATCACGTGAAAAATATTATACGGCGAAAGAAATACAAAGTACTTACTCGTAAATCTCCAATGTCAGCCAAATAATATGTAGAAATTAAGTACACACGATTATTCACCCGGTGAATATTATCAACAGAACTTTGTAATAAATAAAAACTACTCGTTATAAGCAATAATAATTCTTCACTTTTCAGACAGCGTCCGTACACAACAATAGCCCGTATCTTTCTGATTTAATTATCCTATTCTCCACCTGTTGGTCGCTCACGTGGCGCAATAATCGCCCTAATTACTATTATGATTATTTTTCTCTAGCCCTGGGCTAGTTTTTAAATTAAAAGATAAAATATAAAGATAATTTTTCCACCCCTGAATGATACATGAATAATTATTCAAATGCATGTACTATTTACTCATAAAATTTTCGTATTTTTATCTTATCCCATAAATTAAATAATAATTAATTCATATCATCAAATTCGTGTCAACAAAGTATTGATTTTCCCCCTACCCGGTGGTCAATACTTTCCACCAATACATCAATGACATCAAATTATCGGATGACAAGTTTGACAAAAAAAGATAATATAAACAATATTTGGGGCATAATGTGGCACTGGATTATGCATCCCAAATGTTTCAAAATCCTAAACAAAAACTTCAACTAACAAAAATCAATTGTTTATATTTTTAAATTATAAAAATAAAATAATTTCATACACGTGCTCACTCACACGTTGCGCGCATGCGCTAGTATTGCGAACGAACTGCTGTCTCAACCGGCGGAATGGCGGAATGCCCGCGCAACGATTCAAATTCAAACTTACAAATTAAAATATTTAAACTTACAACTAATTAGAATTAAATAATTTGAATCGTTACGTGACAAGGTAATAAACAGCTTGAGCTAAGAGAGCTATATGTTTAACATATTCATTTTTTGATATTTCTTCCATACATGGAGCAACATAATCTAGCCAATTTCTTAACTCGGATCCTTTCCACTGATTAAAAACTTTAATTTTTCTTGGTAAACGTGAACGACGAGTTGGTGGTCTTATGGATAATAAACGAGTTCTAATTCTATTTATATTGGTAGGAGTTCCAACATCATAATCAGTCCCGGTTTTAGTGAATAATAAATTTGTATGTTGCTTTATTACTCCAAGAAATACAGCATGTAACCCTTCAACGACCATTCCCTTACAAATATCGAACTCTGGTAACGAAATCAGTGCTGAAATTCCTTTAACCTTTCATATATGATTTATATATGCAGTATGCATATCTCTTCTCACTTGTTTATCAGTTCGAATCGCTCTGAAACTATGATTAAATGGATACACATACCTATTAGAATTTCGTACTCCAACAGCGTAACAAAATGAACAACCGTAATAGCCGTTGAATTGTGTCAAGCGGGTAATCAATGCTCTAGCCGGAAAATCAACACTACATGTTGTTACAATGAATTTTGAGGTGAATTTAACGGTACTAGAAATTTTCCCAATAATGCCAGTTTTATATAGTTCATTTATTTCTTCGAAAATTGGAGCTAAATAGTCATTTAATAAAGGGTTATTTGTATCAACATAAATTCCGGCTAAAAGCATGTGTTTTTAACGAAAATGAAGAGGCAATTCATTTAATTGCAAGTACAAAGGCCATTCACTAGCATTCGAAGAGTTTGACAACCATCGGTATTTAATGTAAACGAGAAATTATATTGATTTTCTAAAAAATTTCCTAGTAAGCATAGATTCTGGTAAACATCTTCATCATATAAATCTCCTATAGCGTTAATATTTTTTTTTTTCGTGTAAATCGATACTGTAATGATTGGAAAATATTAGGTATACTTAATAATTCTGAGAGCTGACTAAATAAACTAATTTGTATATAATATTGCAATTTAGAAGATTTTTTGTTTGGGCTGCATGTTCCACACGAGCACTGTTTTGATGGTATTTTTCGACTTCCCAAATAGTCCTTGCAGCCGTGACAATACCAGTGAGGGGTTATTATCGACTGATCTCGACCTAATGCCTTCCAAAGACTTTTTTGTTGTTGGCAAACTGTTATTTTCATGTGTAATTTCTACCCATTTTAATATATGCAATGTAGCTTCATAAGTGAAGTTATGTCGTACAGACATAGCAATAATCGAAAGAACATGATCGGCTTCATTAAAATTAATTTTAGATGTAAAAGGTAGAAATGATGCTGACTTCTTTAAATTCAAAAATCGTTTCCTTTTAACTGTAATATCACTAGAACTACTTTCACAATGATTATCATCAGCATCAATTTCTGCAGATGTAGTATTCTCGTCATTGTCATCATCGTCGTGGTCGTCGTCTCGCGAATTGTCATCTATATCTCTACAATCCGTTTCATAATTATCACTAATCTCAGAAATCTCAGAGTCATTATTTACAATTGTTTCTACATCTGTTCCATAACTATTTTCGATGAGTTCAGCTTCTTGAAATTCTTCTATGCTGTCTATAAAGTATGTTTCTTGAATGGTACTATCATTACGATCTTCTTGTAAATCATCTTTATCCATAGACCGGATAGTATCATCAACATTTATAAATGAAGATAGATGTGTAGGTTCGATACTTTCATCGCTACTGCTGCTATTCCTAAAAGTTGGATATAATTTAATAATATGATATGATGTTATTTATGAGTTTTATGACGTTTAACAGTTTCAAAATTTTATTACCGTTCCTCATAGGGTGAATCAGATAAATTCACTCTTGTTAATGATGATGCTTGTATCTGTGTTCAAATCTCCCGCTCTCTCATCGATAACTCTAACGGCGGATAAGTAATCGATACTGTAGTCGATACTACAGTCGATCATCTATTAATTATAGGCGGCTCCGCTAGTCGCATTCTCACCGCATAGTGGGGATGAAGAAGACGGATGTTCGCGCTCTCTCACTCAATCAACGCTCTCATTCTCTCTTATTGCAAAGTGTTCTCATTGCGTACGCCTCGTGCTTTATTAAATCTCAGTGTTCTCAATAAATCAGTTGCGTTCTCATAAATTCAGTTAGTGCATTTAACTTATAATAAATCTCAGTTATTATTATTTATATTATTTTTGATCTCAGAATTAATCTCAGTGCTGTTTTTAATTAAATTCATCTCACCTCGTGTACCGGCATTGTTACCGCCAAGTCGCCATCTTGGCCACGTGTTGGACGCGAGTGATTTCTCATTAAATTAATTAAATCAGACGCTATTCTCATGCTAATTTATTCTCATTCAATGTACATAGTGTAAATAAAATATTTATTATTAATATTTACCAAATTTAAGTGCAAAATAAAATTATTAACTACCCGCCAATTCACACACACCAGATCCTCTCATCCTCTCATCAAATAATTAATTATAAATTAATTATTTAAACAATCTGTTAATTCCAAATTAGTAATCATAAATATTTCACTGTGAACAATATTAAGATTATTAAATGAATATTTCGTCGATTTAAGGAGTGTCTCATCCCGTAAAAATTTTTTTGATAAGGTCTGATATGGCTATATATAAGTTATCCATATCGAGCCAAATATAAAATTTTGCCACATCTAGCTTTACATAGACAGATTAGACTATGTTTAGCTATATATCGACGTTCTAATTAGCGAAGTGTTCAACTCGATTTCAGAAAATACTCCATTTATGCGAAAAAAAAAAAAATTTTTAATCTTTTTTCATCTAAAAAGTAATTCTATATCTAGTATGTGTATAATATTTATGGCTAGGTTACTCGAATAATATTTTTTTTAACTATTACTATTTGAAAATTGCACATAATCACATACTAAAAAGTCGGTCTGTCGGTTGACCCTGCGGGTCAGCCCAAAAACTTCCCGTTATTTTCGAGCTCCTTGAGCTCGAAAATATTGTTGTGAATACGTTTTCGAGCTCGAAAATACTTCTGTATACCGTTGTTTTCGAAAAAAATGTTTTTACCATTATTTTCTCCAACGATATCTCTCAAAAAAATTAACGAATTGAGACGTTTAAGGTGGCAATCGACGCCTTTCATTAAGTTCTAAAGCTAATCATATTTTGAAATTAATTTATGTAGTCGTTTTTGAGATATTACGAAAAAACCAAAAAAAAAGGGTTTTTTGAATTCTTTCATTTCCAGTTTCTCTTGAACGAATGAACTAATTTCGATGGTTGAGGTGGCATTCGGCGCAGCTTATAAAGTTTTAGAGCTGAGTAGATTTGTAAATCGATCCATTGAACACAGTAAAAGTTATCTAAAAAAATTATTTTTTCAGAAATTTTACTTTTGGAATATCTTTGAACGCATTCGATCGATCATGTCCAATTTTTCACAGCTTCTTGATGTTAAAAATCCGCGTCGAATGACACCTTAAAGATTAAAATCGGTTCATCTGGTTAAAAAATACAGGTATTTACATACGTTCATATTTGGGTGATTTAAAAAATAAAATTTTTTTTTTCTTGTCGGAAACAGGTTAAAAAGTTTTATTTAGATATAAAAAGCCGCCTGTGAAAATTAGAGTTCTGAATATTAACATTAAGAGGTTCCGCATTGCACTTTTCTATTTTCCATAAGAATAACTGTTGTAATAATAATAAAATAAATACATGCCAGGACTGGTTGGTGGTTGGGATATTTAAAAAAGACGCATATTAAAAAATATAACAATATTTTTATTTGTCACAGCACATAATATCACTGGGTTACACAATTAAATCGTTGATTTAATTATTTAATACTGTTAATTGTCTGAGCTCATGAATACGTAATTAATTGAATGCAAAATATAAGATTGAGCTCGAGTAAATGATTGAAATAATTAATTTGAATATATTTGAACACTGAGTTGATTGCAAAAAATGTCATGGAAAACAGTAACATGAAATCAGAGGTTACCGAGCAAAGTTAATTATTGAACACTTGAATTACTATTGTTAATAGCACAAAATGCATGAATAATTGAGTTCATTAATTTATAATATTATTGATCACTTAATTTAATTTAATTGAATGAGTTTATAATAAATTGCACTGAATTGAATTTATTTTATGAACACGTGGTAGCATGATTGCAAAGGCTACCAAGCGAGAATTTACTTTTAATTTGATTAAAATATTGAGCATGTTGATAATTAATTAATTATCAAATAGAGTCTTTTAATTTTATGAGCACTGGATATAATTATTTATTAAATAAAAGGGCACCTGTGATGTCTCCCGTTTGAATAACCTCTTGAAAAACGTGGTCGATGATCACTGGAAGTCTTGAGTTTTTTATTAATTTATTTTTGAGCTCTGGTGCTTACAATTACAAAAATAATAATATTTTTGTTGAGCGTGTTGATTACTTGATTGATTTTGTTTATTATTTTCAATTAATTAAATTCAATTAATTCAATTCCTCCGCAAGAGAGCTACAAGTGCAACTCGCTCATCGCAACGTACTCTGTTATTTTCATAATTTAATTGATTAATTGGACCATTTTAAACAGTATTCAGTGGTTTTAGTGAATTTTGTGTTTTTGAAATTATTTAGCTATATATAACTTTTGCTATCTATCGTTAAACAATGCCACCCAGGAAAACTAACACAACGTCTCAAGTTTGTGGTTATTGCTCTGAGCCAATACGTGATGGTGTACAGTCCAGCATTCAATGTGTTGCTTGTCAACTATGGTTCCACTCTAAATGTACTGGCCTTCCATCCGAGGAATTTAAAGCTACAGCGATCAGCATCAAAAAAAAGGAGACGGTCTGGAATTGTTCCTCTTGCTGCAATGATATTAGTGTCAGGACATGTGATGGTCACCAATCCGCCGATGAAGAATCAACAAACGACCCGCCTCCAGTTAGTGAACTTGAAAGTCTTTTCCAAAAGTATTTCAATCGTTTTTCTTCTGAATATGACTGTAAGTTTAAAGATCTCAAAAATTCACTCGTAAGTAGCGTAAATAATCTGAAGGATGAGGTTAACTTACTGTCTAAACAAAACACAACACTCACTAATAAATGTACTGCTCTTAATGACAGGCTTACATCAGTCGAGAATAAAATCAACTATAAACTCATCACCAAGCCGGACTTACCAGCGAGCAAAGAAGATATTTTCATAGAAATGTCGGAACATGAACGCCGTAAAGTAAACGTGATAGCGCTGAACATTCCAGAATCAGTCAAACCTGTAGGCAAAGATCGTCTGGATGATGATAGGAGAAACTTGATAGCTGCTTTGCCCCCTTGTCTTTCGAACGCTGCCACTGAATTTAAGCTACGCAGACTTGGACGACATACACAGGGTCGTACACGTCCTCTACATGTTACAACTCGCTCAGTTGATGATGCGCTCTCCATCTACAAGCACAAACCTTCCAATGGTAATCCAACCGTCATTTTTAAAGCCGATCTTACCCCATCCCAACAACAGCACCTAAAAGATCTGCGACTGGAACTAGACTCTCTAGTAAAAAGCGGCGACGACAGTATGACAATTAAATATGTTCATGGTGTACCTAAGATTGTGAAAAAGAATTTTCGCCCGCTCAACAAGCAAGAAGAAAGTGTCCTACGTCCAGCTATACTATCAGAATGTGCGAGGTCTGCACACAAAACTCTGCGCATTTCTGACCAACACGTCGGCTAACCAATCTGATATCATATGCATCACTGAGTCCTGGCTCCACTCATCTATACGAGATGGTGAAGTCATTGACTCATCTTATAATGCCTATCGTAAAGATCGTACATCTCATACAAATCACGAAGTGCGTGGTGGTGGTGTCCTTATCGCTTGTAAACGTTATCTACACACTGAACCCATCTCTACCGTAAATAATAACCTAGAGCAATTATTTATCAGGGTGAAGGGTGCCTCCCGTGACCTAATCGTTGGCTGTGTATACATACCTCCTCAATCACCATACGAGATCTTCGATGATCACCTGGCCACTATCTCGTTCATCATGGACAAATACCCAGCATCTGATTTACTGGTCGTTAATGATTTCAACCTCCCTAGCAGCTCACCTCGTGTGGACTGTGAAAAGCTACTCTACGACGGTTACGCGCTCATGGATTGTACTCAACGCAATCACGTGTACAACGCTTATAACTCAGCCCTTGACTTATGCTTTAGTAATATCGATACATCTCCAGAACACTCGATTGCCATGGTTCCTGAAGATAAATATCATCCTGCCCTGGATATCACGCTCAACTTCCATCCTGGACTGGCCCCTAATAACTCCTCTACGTACTCATTCAGAAAGGCTAACTATACTGAGCTCAACACCTTCTATCTGAAAACAAGTTGGATTGACCTATATAAACTTGACTCAATTGATAGTAAGCTTGATTACCTCTACGCAAAAATTTTTGAAGGGATTAGCCGATTCGTTCCAGTTTATACGTATAAACACAGCAACTATCCATCCTGGTTCTCAAAAGATCTCATCCGCAAAATTAAATTGAGAAGTTGGCGCACGCGTTGTACAAGACAAGAAATACCAAATATTATTACTCCTGCTTTAGTAAACTGAGACTTGAATGTAAATTGCTAAGCTCTGAGTGCTATAAGAATTACGTGTGTAACGTCGAAGACAAACTTAAATCGGATATCAAAGTCTTTTCGAACTATGTTAAAGACAAAAACCGCCCCAGCAGTGACATACCCTCTTCTATGGTCTGGGATGATCGGTCAGCTGATTCTGGGCCTGACATTTGTGATCTTTTCGCCTCCTTTTTTTACAGTGTTTATGCACCTAAAAACCACCATGATGCTGTTGCAGCTACCTTCAACCCGGAACATCAGAATACGCTTCTGAATGATCTGACAGTGTCATACGATGAAGTACTTAAACAGCTCCTTGCACTTGACTCTAGAAAAGGTGCTGGACCTGATAGTCTACCCAACATATTCCTAAAGAATTGCGCGACTGGTCTATGTGAACCGTTGACGCATATTTTCGGCGAATCACTCAGTCGTGGTGTCTTCCCCTCGCTATGGAAATTATCATACGTTACTCCAATACATAAGGATGGATCAAAAGCAAAGGTCACCAATTATCGTCCCATTTGTATTCAGTCCGCCCTTGCCAAGCTGTTTGAAAAATTGGTGCTGCCACAACTACTGCAATCTTTCGAGCATGTCATAACTACTCAACAACATGGATTTACTGGTGGCAGATCTACAACAACAAACTTGTTCCTGTATGTCAACAAGGTGCTAAATGCTATGGACTCCGGGAACTGTGTTCACAGCATTTACACAGATTTTAGCAAGGCGTTTGATCGTGTTGACCACGAGATACTCATGCACAAGTTGAGTAGCTACGGTGTAGGAGGCAGTGCTTTATCCTGGATTCATTCATATCTCACGGGTAGACGCCTACAGGTCAGAGTCGATGGCCATCTATCCTTCGAATATAAAGTAATATCTGCTGTACCACAAGGGTCTCATTTGGGCCCGGTACTCTTTAATATATTCATAAACGACATTGGCAACAATATTTAATCAGATCACCTATTGTATGCAGATGATCTCAAAATCTTCAGGCCCATAGCTAGTATGACAGACATCCTAACTCTACAGCAAAATGTTGACTCTCTTGGGAACTGGTGCCGTGTGAACAATCTTGATCTCAACATCAACAAATGTGCTGTTATAACTTTCACCCGCTCACACTCACCAATTCACGCGAAATACAAGCTCAAGGGCCAGGAAATTATGGAGGTTGAAGAGATAAAAGATCTGGGGATCATTGCTGACAATAAACTTTCCTTCTCTAAGCACGTTGATAAGATTACGTCCAAGGGATTTAAAACCCTAGGGTTTATACTAAGAAACAGTAAAGACTTCAGCAACCCCTACTCCTTAACAAGACTTTTCCAATCGCTGGTCCTACCTATTCTTAAATACGGGTCAGTCATTTGGTCCCCGTATACAAACGTCTTGACAGACAATGTGGAAAAGGTTCAACGTAAATTCTACAAGTCGGTAGCCTATAAACTATCATCGTCTACTCACACCTACTCCACTGATGAGATCTACCAACGCTTTCACATCAGCAAACTATCAGCGCGTCGACAGGTTGCTGACCTCAGTTTCTTCTACAAGGTTGTCAACAATATGATTGATGCTCCAGACATTCTTGGCTGTTTTGAATTTGCCCCCGTAGGCGCATCACTCAGGTGAAATCGCTTACTAAAATCCTCTAACTCCAGGAAAAACTATGTGATCAATGTCCCTCTGAATAGACTGGCCAAATCTGTCAATGCACTCCAGGGTGAGATTGATTTCTACGGAGGCACATACTCTGCCTCCATAGACAACACCAAGAAACATCTGCTCGTATAACCTAGGTCTTTCAATTGCTGCTCACCGCAACCAGGAACCGCTACCATAGCACTTCTTACCCACACTCATACTCCACTCGTAACATTTTGTTTATTGCCTGTATTCTTTGTTTGTAGTACCCTCAAACTATTCATTTTTGTACATACTATTATTACTTTTGATGTATATTGCTGATTGGCGTGATTGTAATAAATAAATAGATAAATAAATAATTACTCAAGATGAGCGCAAAATGATACGATTGAATGTAACACGTGTTATCACTTGAATGTGTATACGAAAGATAATGGCGGCCGTCTTCTCGACACGAAGCAGGAAAAAGTAGATGCGCATGCGCCGAGCTGCGCATGATCATCTTTTAATTTATAAACGAGGCCCCAGTAGGTGCTGCCTCTATCTGCCGGAAGTGAAACTATATTTGAATTTAAATTAAATGAATTTAAATTATTTTATAGTTTCGATTACGCAACACACATCATACGCACACATCACGCAATAGTTTAATTATTTTTGTTTATTTTTTTTCTTACTCCGTAGATGTAATTTAAAAATTAGAACAATTGTGTTCTTAAATTGATATCTAATAATAATTACGATATTAATTCAAAACTGTACATTTTTTGCTAATGGAAAGAGCAAAAAACTGATAGACTTAGTTTTTTGCAATTATCATTTTCAAATAAGTATTATATGGCGCCATTCTACTTGATAGAATGTCCTACTGTTAGTTCAGCAACAGAATTTATTTCTCACGATTCTTCTTCAACATGTGATTTTGCTATCCCCACTCTCACTTGTTGAAAGTGTTCTTCGTTTGTACTAAACATGCATGTAAGTAAGCTTTAAAAATTATTAAAATCTCCATCGTTATATGTATTTCTTTCGATCGGTGATAATGAATATATAATGAATGTATATGAAAGCAACAAATATTATTCTAGAAAAAAAAGTTGCGGTTAATTTTATTTATTATATTTATTTAACGAAAATAATATTTAGTTCTTCAAATTATACACGTAAATTAGGATTACAAGCGAAATTTATTTATTCAAAAGGTATGTATTCTCGTTTTTATTTTATATAACTTATGGTGGAAATCTATATACGATGGGATATTTTTAATTTACCTGATTTTAAATATTTTTGTAAGTTGCGACATTAATGACATGTTCTATGTATTTATATCTCCCAACCAATAAATTATAGATATTATTTAAAACTAAATTAATACACTATTTTTGTTTTCGATGTTATTATTGACTGATAAATTACTGTGTTTATCAGTATCAAGTCACTTGCTGTGGTCAGAAAATTTTTTTTTTATTCTAGACACGTATTATTGAAAATTATTTTTTGTTAACATTTATTTTGATTTTTGAAAACGAAAAATTTTCTTAATGTCTGCTACTTTCAACATAATTTAAGAACCTATGTGTAAATGAATTTAATCTCATCATTTGGTAAATTGACCAATAAATAGAAAGTTAGGCAATTTGTCAAGATTTTTTAGAAGATAAATTTGTACTAAATTTTTTTTTAGAATTAATCACAAATGAATATCTGAGATTTGGTACTTTCTGAAAGAATTTGTAAAATATTGTTAGTGAAATTTGCAAAAATATTTTTTATCCAAATATTGGAACCTTCTATTTATTGGTCGAGTTACCCTATGTGCAGATAATTTTTGCCGATATCAAAAAGTAGTACATTTCAATTATCATCATCATACTAATTTGCAGAAAAAAAATGGATAAATACAAAAAGTTTTGTTTTATCTACAACGATATATTAGGAGTACAAATAAGTTTCCGCCGTTTTATTGTAGATGGCGCGGCACGGAGTTTCGGTTAGCTTTCGCAGATGATAACTGGCTTAAAAAATAGTTTGGACATTCAAGAACAACATAACCTATTAATATCATTGATTTTATATTGGTAAAATATAATTTTTATAAGTTGAAAATGTCAAAATTTGAGCCAAGTAAGCGTCATTTGCGGGAAATATTAGTTTACTTCTTTAATTTAAAGAAATCTGCTGCTGAGGCGCATCAATTGCTCGTAGAAGCATATGGTGAGGGTGCTTTGAGTGAGAAAACGTGTCGAGAGTAGTTTCAAAAGTTTAAAACCGGTGATTTCGACGTAGAAGACAAAGATCGCAGTGGAAGGCCAAAAATTTACGAGGATGCAGAATTGGAGGAAGATTCATCTCACACACAAAAAGAACTTGCTCTAACATTAGAAGTCACTCAGCAAGCAGTCTCACATCGTTTAAAATCATTAGGAATGATTCATAAACAAGGAAATTGGGTTCCGTACGAATTAAAGCCGAGAGATATTGAACGCCGATTATGCTTAAGTAAAATGCTGCTAGCTAGACATAAAAAAAAGGGTTTTTTACATCGTATCATAACTGGTGATGAGAAGTGGATATATTATGACAATCCAAAAAGAAGAAAATCATGGGGATTACCTGGCCACGCGTCAACAACAACAGCAAAACCGAATATTCACGGAAAAAAACTTATGCTGTGTATTTGGTGGGATCAGCTAGGTGTAGTGGATTATGAGTTGCTTAATCCGAGCGAAACAATTACTGGAGCCCTCTATCGAACACAATTGATGAGATTGAGCCGAGCTCTAAAGGAAAAACGCCCTTAATACTATTCTAGACACGAAAAAATTATTCTTCTGCATGACAATGCTCGTCCACATGTTGCGGCTCCCGTGAAAAAGTACTTGGAAACACTTGATTGGGAAGTGTTACCCCACCCGCCGTATTCACCAGACATTGCACCGTCCGATTATTACCTGTTCCGGTCCATGGCACATGCTCTGCCGGCGCAGCGGTTCACATCTTATGAGGATTCCAAAAATTGGGTTGATTCGTGGATAGCCTCAAAAGACAAGGAGTTCTTCAGACGTGGGATTCGAATGCTGCCTGAAAGATGGAAAAAAGTGGCTGCAAGTGATGGGCAATATTTTAAATAAATTTATATTACCGTTCTTCTATAATAAATATTTAATTTGTGTTAAAAAACGGCGAAAACTTATTTGTAACCCTAATAACAAAAGAACAAAAAATATACCCTACAGCTTACATTTATTTCAAGGATGGAAATAAGAAAAATCCTAAAAATCTTTCATCGATATTAACTTTGCCTGGTCCTTTCGAGGATCTTTTTATTCTCAATGAAAATTCTGTTCCTAACAAAGTTACGATAACAGCATTTGGTGGTAATTTTTTTTTTTTATTTTGCTTTATTTTTAAAAATAAATTGAATATTATTTTCTTGGTTTGTGTGAAATTTATAATCACTCATGAATTTTAACAGATTCTATTCAAGAGCTGCAAAATTTCGATGATGGTAATAAAAGAATCAGAATAAAAAAAACGTCGTACATTCTTTGATGATCCTCCTGAAACCAAAGCAAAAAATATAAAGAAAAGTGTTGAAACAAAAACTGGAAATTATAAGAAAGAAGGTAGGTTTTATCAATTTTACATTTTTTCGTTACTGCTCAATGGTTTTTTAAATTTTATGTGCAACTCCGTTTTTGTTTTAGGTTTCCCTATAGGTATAGGTTTCCCAATTTAATAAGTGGAAACCTAAACATGCAAACCTTCCCAATAGGACAATTTATAGATAAATTGAGAAAAATATAGATAGCCCGAACTGGGAATCGAACCCAGACCATGTCGGTATCGCGCCGAGTGCTCTACCAGTTGAGCTATCCGGCACTATACTATATTCCGTTCAATTTAATCTATAACTTATTGAGCCACACCGTCCATCGTACGGTAATACACCAATTCAATAAGTGGAAACCTAAACACTATTTGTTTTAGAACGCGTTAACGGAAGCTGTCAAAAATGTTGTGAAGGAGAGTGATGATAATTTTTTCCAGCATCTAACGGTTAGTTTTTAGTATCATATCTTTATATCTAAATGAAGCTGGATTGATTTCTTATCACTATGGAATAATAACTTTTTCATATTTTAATTTTAATCAAATCATTTTCAACAAAAAGTTTCCAAATATTTTTTGACAATATTTATTTTCTACGTAGTACATATCTTATTGATTTCTTTATTTATAGAAAAATATGAAAAAGACCACCAAAAAAAAAATGAAGTATCTAAAAATAATGTGACATCATCTGAAAAATCATTCACCCCAAAGCAACTCTACTCATCATCTGAGACCCCACTTGTTCGAAAAAGTACACGCTCACTGGTTGTTTATTCAGATTCATCAGATTCTTTTGAAAACGACGAGTCTGGTTTAACTTCGAAATTTAAAGTATCTGAAAATTCAGAACCAAATAAGCATGCAGCACCCAGCACTGACTTATATTTACATAAAACTTGTAATGATACTCCTCATGTACGAGTTTTGGATCATTCAATGTCATCATCTCCAGAGTTATCGTCATCACGAAGATATCGTCAGACTATTATTTCATCGGAAGAATCCGACTGCTCGGAAAATGAAATTGTAAGTGGAAATCTAATGAATGCAGGAGTCTCAGATAATGATGATATTGTATCTATCGCTGCTAGTAATAAAGAGAGGAGTGAGTCCAGGT
Organism: Microplitis deprimator; assembly: GCA_964016945.1. Taxonomy (NCBI): domain Eukaryota; kingdom Metazoa; phylum Arthropoda; class Insecta; order Hymenoptera; family Braconidae; genus Microplitis; species Microplitis deprimator. Next base: position 6,985,258 of record OZ024715.1, on the reverse strand, counting down.
GTGAATATACAGATTTGCTTTCAACTCAAGTTGCTGATGATCTAGAAAACTGTTTGGATGATGAAACAGATATAGAATCACACCAAGATAGAGTATCATCAGATAGTCAAAAGAATATGGAATCACGTGAAAACAGAACATCACCAGGTAGACAAAAAGATATGGAAAATACATCTAAATTCCGACAGAATTCGAATAATGGAGATAACCTCCATTTTCCTTCAACTTCTACTTCAAACAATAACGAGACGCAAGGCATAAGACAACAGATTAGAGACGATCTTAAAATATTCAGTGATTTTATTTTGAACAAGTTTGATGAAAAATTAAACTGATGAAGTTCAGGTAACTTTGGCCCGAGATCTCAATCAAATCAAAACAATAAGGTAAATTTAATTGATTTTTTTAGTCACTTTTTTAAAACATAAATTTATCTGACTTTTATCTCCTATTATCGGAACTAATTCTAAATCTGATTAAAAAAAGAAATCTGGCCAAGCTTATAGACAAGATCTTCAAAATAATATAATCTGCAAGATCAACCTATTATTAATTGAAGTTGGAAGTTCTAAAAATTCAAAAATCTTTTTTTGTCAGGGTTTTAGCTTTACCACCATATTTTTGTTTCATGAATTATAAGCAAAGAACATTTACTAAATCCAGAATTGACCAACGCTTTAATATTTAAAACATGATTAATTTATAAAAATTAATCTGATAATTTTTCAGTTTGACTAAGAAAAAAAAAAAAAAACAAACATAATCTACAACGAGTTTGTTAAACTTAAATTTTTTTTTTTAACTATATGGAGTGGTTACTACTTATTATTAATTAACGTATTTTGTCAAATTCAAAATATGTATGAAAAATATTAATGTTCAGCTTTTATTGAATGAATTGTAATTTTCAGACTATAATTGCTCGATACTCAATTGATTCAGAACATGCATACAAAGCTATTAATGTATCAAAAATGAGACTGCGTGCTAATCACATAATGCGGGGCTTCTGGGAAAAAGATGTCCGGAAATTGTTGGTAATTGAAAAATGTATTAATCAAAATCCTAACGCTCGAGAAGTTACTGCGGAAGAATATAAAGCTTTAACAAGTAAGCACTATAATTTTGTATTAAATGTTGCTGAAAATCTCATACTATATTAGTAGCAATTAGTAACAAAGGGCCGGTATGGGTTTTCAAACATATGATAAATTATGTTATGCGCTACCCGGAAAAAATGAAGTATACCGTTAGTTTTTAAATTTTTCATCGCCAATATCTTTCGAAATTATCAATGGTTTTTCAGGTTTAAGACGGTATTAGACGCCTTTTTTTCGTCTTTGACGCAAAAAATTATTAAGAATCATTCAGTTTAGCAATATTTGAGATTATACGAAAAAAACACTTATTTTTATTCTTTCTTTAACGATATCTCTTGAACAAATTCACCAATTAAGATAATTTTTGCGGCGATTGACTCATTTCATTGAGTTCTAAAGCTGATCAGATTTTGGAATTGATTAATTAAATCGTTTTAGAGATGTTTAAAAAAACTAAAAAAATGTTTTTTTCCTCATTTCTTTATTATTTTAGAGTCTATTCGATCGACTGATCTGAAATTCGCTGAAAAGTTGATGGCTAACAAACTTCTTCGATTGGCGCAACAACTATTCAAATTGGTTAATTGATTCAAAAGTTATAGAGAGTTTTTAATGTTTGCATACAAAACATAGTAAAAAAATAATTCAATTAAATGATAGTACATCAGTCTTATATTGAAGTGTTAAACAAGCAAAGTCATAATCATCCTAACATCAATAAATAAAACTTTATTAATTTTGTTCAAAATATAGTGATGAGTAAGATCACGTCAGGTGGACTCCTCATTTTTCACTTGATCATAAAAATTAAGTCTATGAATTTTTTTCTTAAGTAGTCACTATGAAAAAGTAATCACCAAAAGGATTTTTCAAAATTCTGATTTGAACAACAGTTCTTTAAATTTGTTTACTTAAAAATTAATTAACAATAGGACAATTGATAAATAATTTTAAGCTACTACTAATTCAATCAAATATAGATATTTGAGAATAAATCCTGAAAATTTCATTCATTTATCGCTAACGGTTGTTTTGAAATCTATTTTTTAATAAAAAGTACTCGAAATTTTCATTGTAGAAAAAAAATTGTTAAAATGAAAATTTTGAACAATCGTTTGGGGGATTACTTTTTCATAGTGACTACTTAAGGAGGTTCGAGATTATCTTTCTAGGGGATCTCGTAGATTTTCTATTGTATTTTTGCAAGATTACAACTCCTACACACCAAAATGTTATTGATAGAATAAATTATAAATTGACTTAGTTTTAAGAATTAAAATAATATATTTTTATTATTATTGCATTAAATCATAAAAAAAAAATTTTTTTCATCGAATAATTTTTTTTTAATCAAATAATTGATAAAAAAATCAACGCGGAAGTACGGCAACAGCGCGCTAGTTTGTAGTATTTTTTTTTTGTGTAATATTGTTGGTCACAAGGTTTATTACTAGCTAGAGCTCAGATTCGACACCAATGATTATTAGTTATTCAAATTTCCCGCGGTCGTCATTTTACGCTGTTGCCATCGTTTCTTAGCTCCACAACACATGTGACGTCATTAACTGAAATTCGCCTCTTATTTTATTCATAATTTGATAACAAACCCATGATTAAACTTAAAAAAAAAAAATTAATGTGTTCAGAAATGTTTAATTATTTGATACTGAATAATTTGTAGCGATGGTATTATTGTAGCGAAAACTGTAGCCCTTTAAAAAATTATTCCCATTTACGCCCGTGTATAAGGACGAATTTTAAAAATTTATTTCTCGGAAACGGTGTAGTCAATCGATTTGAAATTTTAACAGTAATTTTTTTTTTGTAACTCTTTCGGTGACAAAAATTTCAGAATTTTGGTATTATTTCGAAAATCGGTATCGAACCTCCTTAACAAAAAAATTCATAGACTTGATTTTTATGATCAAGTGGAAAATGGGAGGTCCGCTTGTCGTGATCTTACTCTGATATATGAAATAAAAAATTTTTATTGTCTTATAGATATTTGTGAAGAATTACAATCAAAACAATCATTGCCGTTCAATAAAAAACAGAATCATTTTAAGTACATGAAAAAATGGGTTCAAGATTTTTTGAAAAATGATCATCGTGAAATGATAGATCAACAAATAGCACGACAAAAGCAATTGCGATCACAAAGACGACAACGCCTTCGTCAAGAAAAAGAAGCCAAAAAACGAGCAGGACTTGAAAAATAAAAGCTTACGTGATATTCATCTCGATTATTTCTTAAATTTCAAGTCTACTGTTCTCTCTAAACTTGATTTAAATTATTTATTTCAGATAATATAAACCCTCAAATTAATAACCCAAGCTATATGCTTACATCTATCAGAGTTTCATTACATCTTTCTTTTTTATAATCATTAATCTGTAATACCAGAACTCATATTTCAGTGAAAATAATAAGAAAATATATAACATTAATTTTTAAATAAATTGCGATCGTATTTGTTTCCTATATCTTTTTAAGTTATTAAATCTCTCAAATTAACACTTTGTGGATCCGTTCAATAAAAAAGGTTGCTGTCATAGCGATAAAAAATAATTCAGTGCAATTTAGGTATAATTTCAGTGTATTCTCAGTGTAATTTTTGGTGTAAAAAATTCACAGTTACACAGTGTAGCTGTTTACACTAAGTAGACAGATCTGCCAGGGTGTACACAAATAGTTTTCCAGGCACTGCGTTAGCTAACGATGCAGGGGTCGACCCTTTGCATTCGTTCTTTTCTGAGATAGGTCTAGGTAAATAGTCTACGCCAAATCCTAGTATCTTTTCAAGTATTTCATTTAACTCCAGTGTATGTATAGCTACGCAATCACATATTTTATGAACTGATATATAGCCACCAGCGTCATGTACAAAATTTATTTGCTTAGATAATGCAGGAAGTGTATTCATACATTGAACTAAAGAGCCAATATTTTGATATTGACCATAAGGTACATGACCATAGTCGATAACTACACTTTCTTTTTCTTCAGTAATACTTTTTCCTTCTTCAGTATTTATAGGTATCTTGGCTGTACCTATGATAATTGTAGTAGATCCTTTTGGCACATGTAGTATGGTCATAGGAGTTTGTATTTCTACTAACGCAACTTCCCATTCACCACTTAATTCCAACACTTGAGGAAACTGTGTTATAAAATGCGTAGTCGTGTTATTGGGGAAATATTTTATACTACTGTTACTAGGTAATACAATATAAAAATTATCTCTAATTAAAGCCATTTTTATTTAACTAGAGATAATTCTTTCTCATAAAACATACTGTCAAGGGATTTGTTTTGTAAATCGGATAATAAATAAACCACTGGCTGACGGAACATTGAAATTTTAGATATTTTAAAAATCTCATTACTTCAGCCACTTTCGTATCCTTTCACAAACGCTGCTTTAGTTTTACTGATGCGTACCATGTCACCAACGCTATATTTAGGTTTACGTTTTTTCATAAGTCTACAACGTTTATTATTTTCATAGCATTTCTTAAGGTTATAAATTGCTGCAACATAATTATCTTCATTGACATTTACAGGGGCCATTTTTATTCCGCTATGCTGTGTATGAATGTGAGCATTGATAATCTTCTGTAATACGTCTATATATCTTTTTGACCGTCTATACGTAAAATATCGCCACATTCTCTCGTTGATCGTTCTATTTAAACGTTCAACGACATCTGCTTTTACATCAGGATTTCGTACAGTTCTAAATTGTATTTTTTTTTTCTTCAAAAATTTTTGGAAAGATGCACAAGTTTCTAGATGCGATAACGAATCGAATGACACCTCGATCATAATTTTCCGAGGCGAATAAAAAATTTTGACTTCAAAAGCACATGTTGACTAGACTAATACATCATCAATTACTTCTACGTTGTAAGTACGTCTGATAAAACATTTTCTATTTAACCGATGCTTTGTAAAAGTTTCTTGTTTATTAAGTCAGTTTTCAATCATGTCTTTTGATAACTTTGAATCATCTTTGGCAGCTAATTTAAAAATATTTCTAGCACCCGAAAAAGTGGCCACGTGTGAAGGGTTATTACATAAGGATTTTAGCATTTCATTGGTCTGAACTTCGTCCATGAAAATTATTTAGTTCTTGATTTTATAGATATAGAACCTTAGTCCTTTGAGCTGCTCTAGTCACCTCGTCATCACCGGTCATAAACTCATCTGAAAAAGCAAGTTCTTCGCGAATAACTGGTATGCTTTTATTACCTCGTAAACTTGTAGGTGTAGAAGTTAATACTGTGCTATTAAAAAAATTTTGGTTGCCTATATATTCACGAGGGATATTTGAGGCTTGTAACACTTGAGCGAATTAACGCCTTCTTATAGCTTTGACAGATTTTCTCCTTCTTATTGCGTCATTCAGAAGATTGGTTATATTTGAACCTGCTATTTTTTTACCATGAAGTGTTACAACCCCGTGGCTATCCCACGTTATCGTTGAGCTAGGTAAATTTTTTAGACGTTTTAACAACAAACGGGCTTGATTATTGAATTTTTTCGGAAAGCTACCCATAATTGAATTATCAATACCGGCCTCATATGAAGTATGAAGTACAGTCGTTGCAGCCGAGTCTATACTAGATTCTGACGTTCTAGGAACACTGTCAAAAGAAGAACCAGAAAAATTTATAATCTCGTTTTTGTATTTGATTCGGCAAATGTATTTTCTAAAGGTTTTTTTTTCATATTCTAGTAGACGTAAATAACGTCCAAAGATTTGCAAGTACGCCTGACATTTTTCACAATCAGAATTATACTTGTTACAGTTTAGAATCTTATGCATTTCTTTGTCGAGCCGTGATAGAGTTGTGCCTGAAGTCTGTATAGTTTTATTTTTTAATTTATCTTCATTTTGGTCTGTATTACCATGATCTTGTAATTTATCTTCTGGTACTAATACCATTTTGCGAGCGTATTCCATGTTAATTAATGTGCGCCTATTGTTGATAGCAACACGCCTAGTAATGGTGCTAGAAATGCTGGTAGGAAACCACCTTTCAGTAAAATTATCTTTTTCTTATTATTTAAACTTCCTTGACCCGATAATTTTCTCGAAAACGGTGCATAACATTTTAATTTCTTGCGATCTTTTGATGATAACAACACATTACCACGTAATATATTTAGAGCACACTCGCGAATACACCGTACTAAAGCTGCGTCAGCCTTGCGTAGTATAGCTTGTCTTTGTTCGTTATTCAAATAACAGCGTGCGTGAAGTATAGCAAGCTGTTATACGTACATATATACGCACTGAGCTTTTTCAGAATAAAATTTGACAATAGGTGTCAAATTTGAGAGTGCAATAAAATCATCGAACCACTTTAACCCGTGTTTGTTTGTTGTAAGCCAGTTATTTTTTTGACGTGTTGAGAATAATAATTTATTATAAAAAAATGGGGCTTTGATTAACCAATGACCATGTATAGGAGATTCTCAATCTACTAGTGCTACTTCTTTTGGTAAAAAATTTCCATAATTATCGAAGAAGCCCTGAATATCTATTATAATATCTATTCATACTTAGTTTTAACGATTAGGTGGACTGTCTTTGGAGAACTGAAGAAAATAAACTCAAATAAATAAAAGATGCTTACGCTACTATATGAAAGAAGGGTAAAATAAAACATAGAAGAAACGAGTATATTTTATATATTTATTATAATTTATTGCAGTGTTAATTTAAATACAATTAATATACTCTGTACCCAAATGGTAATGTAGAATATTTATTTCTTAAACGTCTTTTTTTATGTTGTGAAAATGTTGTTTTCGTTTCCTTTTTCGTTACAATGACATGAAAACATGTTCTGCTCATATCATCAAATTTTATTATAACAGGCTCTGTTTTTTTACCAGTGACAAGTGATCTAACTGTATTATAATCAATTTTAAGACTATTGGAAAAATTAAAAGTTATACCTTTTACTTTACATACCTCTGCGGTTGTATTATCAGGTTTACGTATTGTATAAGCATAAAATTGCGGGCTACCTGTTACAAAAGATGTAATATAACTTCCTAGACAATAACTTTCTAATTCATCGGTTAATTCTCCTAAAAATTTACCTGTAGGTGGTTCATATTTTCCTTCTACAGATACGTAAATACAGGAATCGGTATCGCAGTATAGAGCTCTAGTACCTAAGTTTTCTAAATAAGTGTATAATTTAAGACGTGCCTGAGCCGTTGTGTACGCTGCGATAACAACATTTGTTGTACAAGAAGGCTTTATAGCATCCTTACTATTAAGAAAATTTATGTATAATGTATTATCGTTATTTGGTAAAAAACCACATATTTAAATTTGACTATCGGTCAACATTTCCATTAAACGCGATCGTGTTGTAACAATATCCGTTTGCGTTAAATTTTCACGCACACCAAATTTTTCCAAAAGAGAATGTATACTTAGTTTTGCTACAGCTCGTAACCCTGCATTAAATTCAATTTTTTCTTTATCTAATTTTATACCTTCAGCGCACTTATAATATTCAATATATTCATCTTCTTGCTCGTCAGTTTTACAATCTTTCGGGTAACCACTTGCTTCAGTTTAGGGAAGGGCAAAAAATATCGATATATCAAAATATCGATATTTTTTTAGAAAATAATCGATAAATATCGTCGATATTTTTAATCTCGAATTATCGATATTCGATATTTATTTTTAAATATCAAATTCGATATTTTTTTAAATTTATTATATTTTACAATAATAAGTAGAATCCACTTATTATTGTAACATTGTAGTTATTTTTATATATTAATTAGTAGACCGAGCTCAATATATCGGCACTAAAGCGCGCGAGTTTCGGTTTTAGTGCTGTCTCTATGATGTTTGTTATGAACATAGCCATGCGCAGTCGCAGTATCTCCTCTCCAGTTCGTGAGTGTATGAACGCAACCAAACGAAACGTCTATGGATATGAAAGTGTACTGCTACTTTGTGTATAGATGTGTGCGCAGCTTAATGGCGGCAAGTGGGTATCATATGGTGTAGCTAGTTGTATATTTTTAGTTGGTGTTATTAATTTGTTATTGAATAAAATGTCTGCGGTGTGGAATTTTTTTTCAAAAAAAGAAAACTATCAACCTGCATCGAGCAACTTGTGTTATAAAACATACAAGACTTGCGGAAATACAACTAACTTAGCTTCACATTTGAAAACAAAACATTACAATGCTTACTTAAAATTTTTACAAATGCAGGAAACAAAAACAGGAGAATATGGCAATAAATGAAACGATAATACATTACAAAACATCGATAATGATCCTGATGCAGAGGTATGTTTACAGATTACATACTTAACTCGCAATAATGTAGGGGATGATATTGAAATAAGGACATTACAAATTGATGATTTATTCATTAATTTTCTGAACTGTTGTCTTAATTTCAGGTTACTTAATCACATAATGGAAATTCCCTACACAAATCAAAAGTTCCAGATGATTCATCCGATGATGCTGATAACCAATCCAATGGTACTAATAACCAATCCAACATCCAGGAAACTGAAAAACGAAAACAATCTACTCTTGCAAGTTGTTTAGAGAGGGGTTCAAGCTTTGAAGGTGATTTAGTCTTATCTATCTTTTTTAATATGTAAATATTATGAATACTTAATTCATGAATTATTATATATTTTAGAAGGAGGGCAAAAACACACTGAAGTTACTCAGGCTCTAACTTATATGATATGCGAAGACAATTTACCTGTCATGCGTTGAAAAAAGTCATCTCAAAAAATTTATCCATACAGTTTGTCCTCTTTACAAACTGCCACCTCGAAAAAAGGTATTTCAGTCTATTGTATCATATATTTTGATCAGAATAATGGTTTGACAATGACCTTGTTGTCATTCTCAGGTGACCAGATTAGTAGAAAGTAGACATAATACCACAAAATCTGTTTTATTGAAAACTTTAGATAAAGCAAATTTTTTATGTTTCACGAGTGACATACTTACCATTACAAACTCTACTCGAAGCTTCTCAGCGTTGACAGTTCATTTCATCGATAACCCAAAAGGAAAGAGTCTGCCTGCGCTTCAGAGCATAAATTTATGTGCCCAAAAATTGTCTCAGGTATGCTTCGATTGGTAATTATACTTAATACAATGTATAGACTTATTATTATACATATTCTTTAGAGTCATCCAGCGCAGTATATTAAAGAAACTTGGGATGATATTTGTGAAGGATTCGCTATTGCAAAAAGTAAAATTTTATCTATCACTACTGATGGTGGAGCCAATATGTTGGCAGCAGTGCGGTTGTTACTAGGAGATAATCATCGAATTCCCTGTATGGCTCACAGCTTGAACCTTATAGTTGATGCGGTATTGAAGGGTATTCCTGCTTTCTCTAATCTTTGCGATCACGTCAAAAGTATTGTGACGTTTTTCAAACAGTCCGTTAACGCCTCTGACCAATTACGAGCTGAACAAGAAGAATCAAGAAAAAAAGAGGGTGAAGTTCTGACATTGACGCAAGCAGTCAGCACTCGATGGAACTCATGCTTAGACATGCTGGAGCGTTTTCTTAACCTGTCTGCACTTTTAGCTAAAATATTAGCCACAAAAAGTCAATCTAACAAACATACTCCTCACATGGTTGCATCTTCGTCGCTTCATATACTAAAAGACAGTATTGCACTTCTCCGTCCTTTTAAAGAAGCTTCTGAAGAGATAAGTGGGAAGAAGTATGTAACGTCTAGTTTAGCGATTCCTATCTCGAGTATATTGCGTCAAGTAACAGATCAGTCAACTCTATCAACCACTCTAGGGGAAACTGTGAGAAAAGCATTACTGTAGAAAATTGACGAAAAACTCGTGCCCTTTGAAAAAAAACCTTTCTCTCAGCTGCAACAATATTGGATCCTCGGTTTAAACTTTTACATTTTACGTCTCCAATAGCTGTATCAAATTCAATACCAAAAATAAGCAATGACATTCGATCAGAGCACCGGCGTAGAGGCCAGTGTTCCTTAGACCCACGACCAGTTCAAGCAACACCAGCAACTGGTGAATTATCTATTTGGTGTAGACATGAGCAATTGAGTAATCTCAGCATGAATAAAGCAGAAATTCCAAACTCTGGTTCTGTTCCTAATGAGCTGAAGCAATATTTGGACCAACCAGATCTGGACAGAAAATCAGACCCAATAGAGTTTTGGGTAAATTGTCGACATTCCACACCGGTTTTATCTGAAATCGCTTTAAAATATTTGATATGTCCAGCATCCTCAGTATCATACGAAAGGCTTGTTTCGGCTGTAAATTTGGCTGTACCCGACAACAGAAGTAGAATAACCGTGGAGCATATTAAAGAGATAGTACTGCTAATGTCTATCTTTGATGAATACTGGTTCGATTAAAATTTCAATGAGATATTTTGGCTTAAATTGTTGACTTTTTAACTATTTCAAACTAAGAATAATAATAATCAATACTTATATACGTATTTATTAGTATATAAATTTACCAAAAATGTATTTTAATAATAATGAAAAATGCCAAATATGTATTTTAGTTGTAGATAAATTTGCTGAATATATATATTAATATATTAATCTATCGAAAATGTATTTTGATAATAATGAAAATTGCAAAATATGTATTTAAATTGTAGAGAAATTTGCTGAATGTATATATTAATATACTAACTGACCCGGCAGACTTCGTACTGCTTTAATCGATTATAGAGCAAAATAGACAAATCTACTCCTCGTTTAGGTTTCCACTATATAAAAATGGTGTATTACCGTACGATGGACGGTGTGGCTCAATAAGTTATAGATCAAATTGAACGGAATATAGTAGATTCCCAGTTCGGGCTAATTATATTTATCTCAATTTATCTATAAATTGTCTTATTGAGAAGGTTTGCATGTTTAGGTTTCCCCTTTATTTAATTAGTTTCCATTATATAAAAAACCAATAACTTATTGAGCCATACAGTCCATCGTACGGTAATACACCAATTTAATATAGTGGAAACCTAAACATGCAAACCTTCTCAATAAGACAATTTATAGATAAATTAAGAAAAATATAGATAGCCCGAACTGGAAATCGAACCCAGACCATGTCGGTATCACGCCGAGTGATCTACCAGTTGTGCTATCCGGCACTTTACTAAACTCACACAGAAAAAAAGGATTACTTGAATTGAGGAATTTACGTTCTTCCTAACGTTTTTCTTGAATCAAGCTCACATTTTGTTTTTGATTAAAATAATAAAAAACTTTGGATTTAGAAGCTGATTTCTTTATTAAATAAATAACTGTCTCGATTTAAAAATAAAATTATACAGCTTGAGAAACTTTTGTATTCGTTCAGAAACATTTCAGACTTATCTCAAGTATTTTTAACTTCCCGCTAAGAAAATTGTAAATTTTCAAAAATTTGGGAAGTTATTGTTTTCACCCCGATTTTCGAAAATCGAGTTTTCATCAGATGTCGACGTTTTGAGGTTCTAGGAAGCTATTCTGACTATTTTCAGAATGATGTCTGAGTGTGTGTATGTATGTGTGTGAATGGCTTATAACTTGTTAACTAATTAACCGATTTGGATGGTTAAGGTGGCAATCAAAAGAGCTTGTTGGCCATCAACTTTCCTGAAAATTTCAGATCATTTGATCAAGTAGACTCGAAAATATTTGCGAATTACGAAAAAAATAAATTTTTTTTTTTAGCTTTTTAGTGATTTCTCAGAAACGACTTAAACGATCGATTTCAAAATCTAATCAGCTTTAGACTTTGATAAAACGCGTCGATTGCCGCCTTAGCCATCTCAATCGGTTAATTTGTTCAAGAGATATCGCGAGAGAAAGAAATGGTGAAAAACAGTTATTTGCGAATATCTTTAAAATAACTTAACCAAACAATTTCAAAATCTGATCAGCTTTAGAACTCAATAAAATACGTCAATTGCCACCTCAACCATCAAAATTGGTTCATTCGTTCGCGAAATATTGTTAGAGAAAGAAATGGTGAAAACCGGATTTTTCAGAATATCTTCAAAATGGCTAAACCGATCGACTTCAAATTTTGATCAGCTCTAGAATCCAATGAAATGCGTCGATTGCTACCTCGAACGTCAAAATCGGTTAGTTAGTTCGAAAGATGTCAGCGTCGAAAATAGATATTTACGTCATAAGGCCGTGGCCGTTTTCTGACAGCGACGATATTTCGATATGAGCTTAAGGTTTGTAGCGGAGAGGTTCGGAACGGGCGTAATTTTAACGTCCGAAGCGTAGCCGAATATGAATTCTCACTAGGGCAAAAAAAATCTTAATTTCATAATAATTATTTTTTTATTAATATTTATTTATTGTCGCATCACGAGCTGAATTTCGCAAATCTGGTGGTGTCGCAAATCTAGTCAAATCTCCTATCGTTAAAAACACAAATTTAGGTATCAACTATTTTTTTTTTTTTTTTTTCAATCAATCACTTGTAGGTGAATATAGATATTTCTTCAAAAAATAATTGACTAATTTGTATTACTTGCTTTAAAAATATTCGCTGATAATTTACTTATATCGTGTATTAATGGTTAATAAAATGGCATGGTTATTATTTTATTAACATTAGGTCCGCTTTGTAAAAAACTGCTAGCAGAGAAATAATTAGCGCCACTTAATAGTAACTAAGTTCAAACTTTACTCAAATTCATTGGTTGTACACTAGAATGCGCTTTTGTTTTTACGATCTCTCTCAATTTCGTTTGGGTGTACACGAAAAGTTCGTAAAAAAAAGGAGGGGGTAAAACTTCACGACCTAGGCCGTGCAAAAAAGACGGTATAGTAGAGTCTTTAAAAAAGAGTCCCTTTATGAACGCCATCCAGCGCTCAAAAGTTGAACTTCTGGAGCGAGTATCACAAAAATTAAAAAAATAACATTTTATGTTATTTTTTCCAGATAAATCATAATATAATGTACTAAAATATGTCTGACATCATACAAACTCTTTCTCTTTGTGGGTTCTTTCGATCATCATATAATGTCATCTAACTTGTTTTCTAGTTTAAATCATATTATCGACAAAAAAATTGATAAAACGCTGTTTTTTATACTTTTCTCGGATATTTCATATTTTATTGTTTCTGACATAAGTCAAAACTTATTTAAATCTTGATTTCGATTCCTTACATTGACTTCTGCCTCAATACACTTATTTCATTGAATCGGGAATTAAATTGTAAAAACCGCTTCTTCATTAATGATTTTCAATTCTTAAATTTTCAAACTTCAGCATAAAACGTAACTTGTTAAAGCTTAAAAAAATCATAAAAAACAATTGCATGTAATAGCATTTTCGAGCTCGAAAATATATCCACACTAATGTTTTCGAGCTCCTTGAGCTCGATAACAGCGGGAAGTTTTGGGGCTGGCCCGCAGGGCCAACTGACGCCCAGATTTTTTTTCAATTCTTGACCTAGTCTGCTATCAAGATCGATAGGTACTTGTGTCTTTCTACGTATGTGACTTACTGCAGATACTTGTGACCAGATTTAAATTGTAAGCCTAATGCAAGTCTTACACAAGGAATTCGTGCCAGATTTTGACTCAATTCTGGAGGAAGACTTTAGTTAAAAATAGTTGCACATGGTTTGCTCAAGATCTGCTCAAGGCTTCGAATTGACCTTGAACCTTGAGTAGATCTTGAGCAAGCTACGCGTAAATACCGACTGTAAATTATACTGGTGCAAGAAATGCGTCAAATACTTCTTCATTGCACTGTGTGCAAGATATACTTAATATTCTTGCCTACAATACCTTGAGCAAAACATACACAAATCTTAAAATAAGTTGCTTGATTTATCATCTGGTAAAACACACATGCGTAGAAGAAGAAACTAGTAGCTAGGGGTTTTGCTTAAGATACTTACTCCAGAATCTTGCTCAAACAAGTAATACGAGGGTAGAATGATATAAATATCTAAAAACTTACAATAAGCGAATACGTTTATGACAGAGATGAAATGAAGTCAACAACTATTTTAGTCGGCAGAAAATGAAAAATTCCTCGAATTACAGGCCGTTGAAGTGGGGGCTCAAAAAAAAAACAGTGCTCCCTGGTTGACATGATTCCAACCTTTATAGTGATCTAAAACAAAAAAATTTAGAAAATTTTCCATTAGTAATTACCCTGGCGGTCCTAAATCACGGTGTATTACGGTGAATCACCGGGAACGCGCACCGTGATGCAACCGTGATTCACCGTGATTTACCGCGATTCACCATGATTTACCGTGAATCACGGTAGCATTACGGTGAATCGCAGTAAATCACGGTAGCATTACGGTGAATCGCGGTAAATCACGGTGACAGTTCACCGTGATGTTTCGGTGAATCACAGTGAATCGTCGTGAGATCTCACCGCGATGTCGTAGATCACGGCGATTCCACGAAAATCACCGCAAGCTCTCCCAGATGTAAGCGTGAATCATAGCGATGTTACCGTGAATTACGGCGATTGACTGCGGTATTACCGTGAATCACGGTGATTAACCGCGATAATTCTTTGAATCACTGTGATTTTCCGCGATACTTCTGTAAATCACGATGATTTTCCGCGATAATTCTGTAAATCACGGGGATTTTCTGCAATAATTCTATGAATTACGGCGATTGACTGCGGTATTACCGTGAATCACGGTGATTAACCGCGATAATTCTTTGAATCACTGTGATTTTCCGCGATACTTCTGTAAATCACGATGATTTTCCGCGATAATTCTGTAAATCACGGGGATTTTCTGCAATAATTCTATGAATTACGGTGATTTTCCGCGATAATTCTGTGAATCACGGTGATTTCCTACGATGTTACCGAGAGAGCTCACTGCGATGTT
Organism: Microplitis deprimator; assembly: GCA_964016945.1. NCBI lineage: Eukaryota > Metazoa > Arthropoda > Insecta > Hymenoptera > Braconidae > Microplitis > Microplitis deprimator. Next base: position 6,970,241 of record OZ024715.1, on the reverse strand, counting down.
AACGTGGATCACGTTGAATCAGCCTTGTGTGCTTTTGATTCACAGTGAATATAATATCGTGAAGCCCTCGGCATTACCATTATCTTACTGTCAAATACGTGTTGTTTTTTCGCTGAAAGCATAGCAGAAACTAAAAGATATCGCTAAAATTCATTAAAATAAATTGCGGTAAAAATTCATTAAAAAAGCGGTAAAAATATTAAAATGTTAACTATTATTCGGTTTTTGTTGATAACGTACGAATAGTATTTATAAAATTTTTAATATTCGTTATTTACAACATTATATAGAATTATGCTTAAAATATTATTTTTTTTTCATCGAAACACAATAATTATAGAAACCATGACAATGCCATGACAATATTTAAAAATAAAATCATGTTACAGTACAATTATGAAATTGTGATGATTACTGTACTTTACAGTGATTGACAGCGACTGTCTAAAAAAAGGTAATGCATTATGAAACCTCGATAAGGGCAGCAGAATTTTACAAAAATTCACTGTGAATCACAGTAAATCTCCATAGTTCGATTATCGGACATCACCGTGATGCACCGTGAATAAAACGGAAAATAAAAATGAAACTAAAATTTAAATACAGGAGAGTAGGTTCAGATTTTAGGAAAAGGATAGAAAGAAGAGTAAATAGCAGTAATTTAAATAAATGGAATTTAAATAAATACCGGGTTGATGACCATTTGCTTCCAGTTGTATTTCAAATTATAAATAAGAATATTTTAACCGCAAATAATATTCGTATAATTGTAAATAATAGTATCACTCGCAGGTGATATTTAATAAATTGAAATACTTGTAAATAATAATTATTCAAACGCAAATAATATTCATATAATTGTAAATAATAATATCACTCGCACGTGACAGTTAATAATTTTAAATACTTGTAAATAATAATAATTTAAATGCAAATAATAGTCAGATAATTGTAAATAATAATATCACTCGCATGTGACATTTAATAATTTTAAATACTTGTTAATAATAATAAATAAAATTCAGATAATTGTAAACAATAATATCACTCGCATATGATATCCATTAATCAAAAAATAATAATAATAGTTTAAACACAAATAATATTTAAATACTTGAAAATAATAATCAATAATATTCAGATAATTGTAAATAATAATATCACTCGCATGTGATATCCGTTAATTCAAAAATAATAATTGTAATACTACTCGCTTACGGATATAGCGCATATAAATCATAAATAAGTATTGGAACCCGGTTAACTTGTCACCATATGAATATTTACTGATAACATAATAATTGAAGCCTGTAATTATTAAATTGAAATCCGCTGGGATAAACAATTATGCACCGAATTTACGCTCTTGGAAATTACTGACACATATCGCGCTGTCTCACTTACACTCGTGAGATGTATAAATGGCCATCAACGCGGGAAACAAATTACACTCCAATGAATTAGTCAAAGGTACTTACAATCGTCATCAACGTACAGCACGCGTACAGGCTCCATCGGTCCACAATTAAAAGGATAATTTTTCACTAATTATTTGCCCAAAATATACCAATTCAGATGGCAATGGAACTTTTGTGTTCGATGCAAATAAAGCTAAATGGCGTCTCAAAAAATACTTTATTATTTTGCTACAGCAACAGGCACACACCCTGCTCTTACAGCTGATTATCCACGCCTGACCACGGCAGCACGTGAATTTCATGCCGGCACCTCGGCCGGCGCCATTTTATACTTCTTTCTCACTTCAACCAATGGAGATTTATACCTATCACATGTTAATTTTGACCAATACCAACAACAAAATACATGACTCGGCTTGTGTAATTTATCCCATTCCCGACATTAAATTGCCAATTGTCTCTATTCTAATTAATTATTATGACAATTTAATAATAAATAAGCCAGTGGTTTATTCATAATCGCTTAAATTTATTCATAATAAATAAATTTATTCATGCCAACTATTGCGTCGACGCACATGCGTTGCCGGGTCAAAATAATAATAAGCATATAAATAGAATACGCAATTATTTATCCCAGCATCACAAAAATCCAAATATACGCTTACTATAATCAGTGAATTTTCGGAATTCAACACCATTGATACCTAACAAATCAATTATATACCAAAGACATAGTAATTAAAACAAAATCATACATGTAAACAAAATAATCATAACAATAATATAGGATGAGACGTGTGAGCAGCGTGTGCTGCTATTTGTTGCTCACCAACCTAATGCGAGACTGCCGCGATATTTAGATATCGTGACATACTATAAAAAATTATATAGCAATTTTTACCGATTTAATATAAAATTATACACAGCAGTAAATATATGTATTCCATATATGTAACTTATATGTTTTTTATATGAATCTATCTATATATTTACATTTACCTTATAATATATTGTATTGATATATTTCCTTTTATATGAAAATAATATAAAATTTTTATATGAAATGAAATATATGGTAGCATATAATAATTTAGATTATAAATGGCAACATATATTTTCTTTGTTATATTTTAGCATATATCTTATTTGGTGTATGTATATGTATATTGGTATATCATATATACGCATCAAATTAACTAATTTTGAAAACTGTATATGCAATTTAAAGAGTATATTAAAATTTAGATCTAATTTAATTGGAGTTGGTCATACGAATAAGAAACTTTTTTTTCCCATAGACAATATAAATGTATGTTTTTATATATGATCAAAGTATATTTTCCGTATATGATAGAAAGAAATATTTTTATGTATGAAAAAAATATAGTATTCAAATATGACAAGAATGTATATTTTCATATATGATAAAAATATATTTTTTGTATATGATTGACATATATATTTTATCTATGCTAAACATATACGAAGTCGTATATGATGAATATTATATTTTTCAATATAAAAAAAAAAAAATATATCAGAGAATATAGTTAAATTGGCCACATATATTTTCTGATATTTCTCATATATTTTGACCATATATGTTATTTTCATACGGGAGATCAGTGAGACTCGTCGTGGGAGCTCATAACAATTTTACCGTGTTTCACCGGAAATAACAATGGGAAATCACCGTGATTTCACCGTGAATCACCATAAAAGCACACCGTGATAACACACACACAATCACCGTGATTCACGGTAATTTCACCCTGTTAGCGTAATTAACCGTGATTCACCGTAATTCACGGTATTTCACGGTAAATCAGGACCGCCAAGGAAAGATGTCGCTATCGTTTGGACCTTTGCCATGAAAAAAAAATTTTTTTTCACAAAGTGGTGTCTACATAAAAAAAAATTTTTCTTTTACCCCATTTTTAATGACCTTTTCGAATTTTTTAAAAATACTGTAATTAAAATTTTTCAAAATCCAAGGCAGGTGCGATAGAGAGATATATAAAAAATATTTTTACCAAATTTCAAACGAATCAGTACGGTAGAACTTGAGATATCATATCAACCACCTCAAAAAAGGTAGTTTTGAGAAAGACCCGTTTGAAGTTTGAGAAACAATTTCAATAAAATAACTTAGAATAATATTTAATACTCACTTTGGATTAATCGGTGATCCCAGATCTATATATAAGGCCTCCTTCTTGAAAAAAGCGAGTCCCCAAGTCGTCCGGCAACATTTGCCGTTCATTGTGTGATTTGCTCCACTCGGCCGGCTTAGATGCCGCTTCACGAAATCCTATGTATCTCCGAAATTAATTCGAATTTTGAAAAATTCGTTTAAGGGCATATTTTTGAGGGTCTAAGCTTTGAAAATATGCAAAAAAAATCGATTTTTTCAAATTTCTAGACCAGAATACCCCCTTAAGATGTGTCGAAAAACAACAATGGTTTTTTTTTTGTACACCACCAAAAATCGATAGTAAGGACGAAATAAAAATTCTGTCAGATGATTACCTCTTTAATTCAAATTTTAGGAAAAGGTCATCGCGATTTTCAATTTTCCATTTAAATAACATCGGAATAAAAAATTTTTAATTTGGAATTTTACACCACGGCAATGGCTCATTGTACGGATAAGCCATGCAAACATTGTTGAACACTCTACAGAAAACGTCACATCGTTTTTTGATGAATCCATCTGCTCAAAAGTTATTAGAGCTCGAAGTCGAGTTAGAGTGAATTTCGAGATCTTTTCACTTTTCCGGTGAAACTGTCGATCTTACCAGAGAATGTCATAATATCTTTTTTGGAAACAGTTTTATTTCCTACAAATTATCTCTTATAAAGTTTTTTCAGATTCCGCATAGTTTTCTAGTTATTTTGATTTTAATGTCAAGCTCCTAAAAAAATAGTGTCCTGATCGGTTTTAAGAGCTTGGCATTAAAATGGAAATAACCAGAAAATTATGCAGAATCTGGAAAAACTTCATTAGAGATAATTTATAGGAAATAAAATTGTTCCCAATAAAGATATTATAATATTTTATGATAAGTTCGATAGTTTCACCAGAAAAGTAAAAAGATATCAAAATTCACTCAAACTCAATTTCGATCTCCAATAGCTTCTCGACAGATGAATTTATCAAAAAATGATGAAACGTTTTGTGTAGGGCGTCAAATTTCTTAAAAAAATGTGTGCTCGTCTTATCCATCCAATGAGCCATTGCCGAGGTAAAAAATTCCGAACTGAAAAAAATTTTTTTTCCCACCTTATTTAAATGGGAAATAAATGGGAAAGTTACATATATCATAATTACATTCAGTAAACATATATAATTAGATATATAATTTTGCCGTTATGTATGGTCATATATTCACCATATACTTATCAATATATGTTCGACCATACATAGTTTTTTCATGCGGGACTTGCCAAATGACGACTCAAAACTTTTTGTTTCACAGTGATTGATTATTCACTTCATTCAGATCACTTTCAGGACTGTTATAGATTTCAATGTACCCTCGTGGTTTTGATGATCCGGTTTGAACACTGTATTTAGAGAGCATAAACGTAGTCAATAACAAGTAGTTTTTCCGTATTTATACGGTATATTTGTGAAATTTAATTACGGTATTTCTACAGAGCTTATACTACGTTTATACGGAGCTTATACGTTATTTCTACCGTAATAACACGCTACTTCTACTGTATTAATACGGCATTTCTATAATATTAATACTTTATTTATATAGTATTATTTCAAAATTTCTACCGTAATAATATGACATTTGTGCTGTAATATTACTGCATTTCTACCAGAATAATACGGCATCTTTACTGAATTCAGAAAGTATTTCTACCGAGTTCACACAACAATTGTACTGATTTAATAAGGTGTTCATACGGAATTTATCCAGTACAGGGTAAAAAAAATTATATATAATTATTAATAATAAATGGCTGATATATATATATATATATATATATATATATATATATATATATTTATTGCTTCACAATGTATTAAATCACTCGTATATTTTTAATCATATAGTAGACTCTATAGACTTTTGATTGAAATATTTTTTTTTAAAGTTCAAGTTCAAATTCAGAGATAAATTATTTATGGAAACATTGATTATAAATATTTTTGTCATTATGTAATATAGGATGTACTATATTACCATCAAAAAAGGTACTTATCACTCTGTCAAATAACGGAGGAGTACCCGGGCCAGAATAGTCACAAATTTGGAATATAAAACTTGAAATAAGTTTCTTACCAGGGACACTACAAGTCGAAGGCGCTATCTAGTGGCGAGCACCAAACTATTCTCGCTGCTGCTGCTGAGCACCAGTGACTTCCCTCTTCTTTGTATATATATATTTTCTCCCAAGAAATTTTTTTCTCGGTTTGAGCAACTTTTTTTTCTTGGTTGGAGCATACGAAAATTTTTGTGTTAAACAAATTGTAAATATTCCAAGAAATTTTATTTTTTTGAAACAAAAAAAAATGCAATATTGCTACAATAACCTGGCACAGCTATCTTCAATAAAATATTTCTTATATTAAGAAATACAAACTTTTAAAACAAGTAAAAACTTTTCGATTAAAGCATAAACATATGTTAACGTGAGGAAAAAAATTTGATTTAAGATAAAAATTTCAAAATAATTATTTAGTTGGTGTCAGAAAATTTATATTTTCCGAATGGTTAAAAAAAATTTTCCTGCATCAAGAATATCTTTCTTGGTTTGAGTTAACTGTATTTTCTGTGTAAACAAAAATTCAAAAGACGCGTGTAGATTTTCATAACGTGGAAATAAAGAACTTTATGAGCTAAAAAAAAACTTTTATGTCAAAATAGCCATACTACATAAACACTGTAGTGTTTAAACATGTTCAAATTGAAGAACTTTTGCAATTTCTAATCATCAAATAATTCTAGTTATTAATGTTGATCCTAAATATATTTCGAAATTATCTGACGTTCTTGCAAATTATTACTACATGGAAAAAACAGTTGATTCAAATCAAGAAAAAAATTCCTGATTCAAGAAATATTGTTTTAACGATTCCGAAAACTAAAATTTTCTTGCACCAAGTAAATAATTATCTTGAAATTTTTATCTTGAATCCAAATTTTTTTTTCTCAAGTCAAAATATTTTTGTTTAAATTGAAAAATTTTACCAGTTTCAAGAGTTTTTATGTTTTAATATGGGAGAAATTTTTTTGAAAAATATTTTTTGTTGAAAGTGAAAGTGAACTGTATTTTTTTATTGAACAATTGAAAGCAGAACATAGTAAAGAAATGAGTCATTTAAGAATGCAAGTAATAGTAAAACATATTGTATCTATTATAGAATCTGAAGATTGCTTGTTAATAAAACTGGAAGGTATGAAAAGTATTTTTCAGCTTGTAAGAGCGGGACTACATAATCGCCGTATAAATGCGGCATAACCACCATATTCATACGGTATAGAAACCGTATAAATACGGTGCTAACATTGTATGAATACCGTGTAACCACTGTTTAGATGAGGTATAGCAAGCGTATAAATACAGTATAACCGACGTTTAATAACAGCATAAAAACCATATAAATGGAGTATAATCATCGTACAAATACGGTATAGCAAACGCGTAAATACGGTATAACCACAGTATAAAAACGGTATAGTCCCTATATAAATTTAGTATCAACACAATATATTTACAGTATTAATACGGTAATAAAATTTTACAAACATACCGCATTTATACCAAGAGTATACCATAATAATACTTATACCCAAAAAATACTAGGAAAATACTGTAGAAATACCGTTATGGCAATTCCGCGAGGGTATTCACTCTGATCATCTTCGTCATTATCATCAGCACCAACATCGTCATCATTACCTCTTGCTGCTTCAAAAACTTTTGTAACCTGTACAATCGTTTTAGATTTAAGAGGCTGACGAAAGATTTCCCGATGGATTTTATCAGAGTGCCCTAAATGTCCGATAACGTTGGAAAGAGCAATCTCCGTTAAATCGAGTTCGACACATTTAGTTGCCACATATTTGCGAAGACTAGTCCCACACAATAACTGTGGTTTTTCAGCTCCACACAATTCTGAAACTATCTTCATCTCTTTACATTGTAACCGGGCAGCAGTGGTATACGACGTGAGAGTACGGCTCTCTCGCTGTCTCGGTCTTGGTTTGGTCTTTCTCTCTCTTTCTCTCATCGCTGCCTGATTATCGAGTTCGGCTGAGTTAGGCGCTAGACCATAGGGGATGATTTCGCGCAGCAGGTGACCGTGAATTGGTCAGTGCGCATAATTAAGTAGGGGTCAACGGAGGTCAGCGTCTAAGACGAGCTGACCTAAGATGACACTCGAGTTCAAGTCATCGTGCGACGAACCACACTTTAAGAAAATAAAACGTTCTATTTTCCTGAGAGTATTTTTGATTTTGGAAATTTGGTTTGAAAAACCACAAGTGAAAAATTACATATAGTGTTTGTGAGGAGTGCACTGAGGACTAGCAGCCAAAGAACCTGTAAGAGTTCATCGTCGACCTGGAGGTCCTACAATGCAGCGAAGACCCATTCCAACTGTACGTCAATTCCACTAAACCAGATAAGATTTCTAATAATTTTATATATATATATATATATATATATATATATATATATATATATTTACACGTTATAATATTTTCTCTCTCTTCAACGCGATACTACGTGATTAATTAATGATCTTGTTCCTCGCGTCCAATAGAGATTCGTGCGCTCAGTGAATTTATTTATTGTCGCTGGACGCCCCATTATTCTTATAAGTAAATAAATTATTAATCAAAGGAGAAATAATTGTACATATTTGGGTTTGGTTAAATAAAACTGAATTTTATATAATTAAATTAGAGTCTCTTGATAAAATTTCTTTCATCACTAGCGTCGTTTAGAGTAAGTTTGATTTCAGCCGCGTGTCCGGTCAGAACGAGTCTACCTGCATCCTGAGATCTATTTCCTGTTTTCTGAACCAGCAATAAAACTAATCTTTAATTAATATTTATATTTAAGAATTTACTATTAATTAATTTAAATTATTCGGGAAATTTATTAACTGTGGTTCGTGGCTACTGGACACGAAGTAGCCAGGATCCACCGTTATATTTGGCGCCCAACTCGTGTTCCTCGTTCTGAAAATTTTAAGACCTGGTGATAATGATATTCTAAATTTAAAAAAATTGAGAAAAAAATTAAATTAATTTATCTTGTCCATTGTTGAAGAGAGAAATACTGGTATTATAAATTGTTTTATTGTGTACATCGCATTTATAATATTGGTTGCCCAAAATTATCTAAAGATAATTTATATAAAATAATTATAATTTTAAATAATAATTGGCTAAATAGTGCGTAAAATACTTATAATTTATAAAAAATAAAATATTGATTAAAAAAAATAAAATTTAAAATTTAATTCGTGGTAGTAAAAATGAAATCGATCAATTCTGGTGGTCTCGTGAAGACCAAGACAAGGTCATCGGCTGACGCGCTCGTCGCACGCATTACTCGTAGTACAAACAATAGGTACGATACTAAGCCTAGAGAGATAATCATAATAAAATTACTCTAAGTTTCTTTGTAAATTCTCAAAAGAAAAAAGCAAAAATAAACTAAGTAAAATAAATAATTCAGTAAATAAAATTTTGAAATTCATAAGACCAACAGTGACAGTGATTTTTACATTACCAAATAATTAATTGTAACAAGAAAAAAAAATGAAATAATAAAAGTAAAATTGGTCATAAAAACACAAGCTAAAAATTTACAATAAAATAAATACTGGTAACTTTTATTTATTTTAAGTTTGGTTTAAAATAAACCATTGTTCAAATTATTAAAATAAGTTGTAGTTAAAATTTATTAAGTAAACGAGTCATTGTAAATAAAATAGTTTAATATTACATTAATTTCAAAAATTTGCTCACTAGACTTAAGTCTAAGTAAATAGTTGAAAAAAAATGTTTGGAAAATCCAAAAGTGCACGCCTCGAAAGCTCATGTTATGTTTTTTTAAAAAAATGAAATACTTTTTAGCATCAAAAATCCTTGTCTGTATTATGGACTCGTGATAAATGGTGGGAAAATTTTATACCAGTTACAGCAAAATGAATTCAAGATTACCAATGCTACATCAACAGCATTAAGGCGACTACTAACTTAGCCAAACGACAAATATATATGTGTATATATTATGTCTGATTTTCAATGTACGCAAACTTTAAATGCATGTTGGAATGGGATAGAATATTAAATATTTGTTTGTTCGAAAACTTGTGATGACTTCAATAAAAACAATTATTATTTATCCTCATCTGTACAATTATTAAATTAAGTTTGGAACGATTGAAATTTTGTAGTGCTTATAGTATTTTAGTGTGTAAGCTACTTAATATTACTATATGGAGAGTATTTTTTTTTCTGTGAAAGATGGTAGATACTTTGAGTTATGAATGTTGGCAAAAATGACAACGGAAACCGCCATATTGAAAAAAAAAATAAGTAAGTATTCTACACGAATATACCTATATGTGAAGGTATGTATTTAATTATTCAGTACATTACTTGTATAAAAATTAACAAAGTAAATCAAAGCATTGTTAAAAAATAACAACTTTTAAAAAAGTAATAACATTTTTTAAGTTTTTTAAATTTTTAATTTACATTATTGAGATTATTGATAGAGGTTAATAAGTATAAATTAATGTATTGACTGTGACATAATAATATAGAAATTTTAATGAGGTTATCTTTTCGTCATCTATTGGTTGTTAAATAAAAAATTCAAAAGAAATTATAATAATAATTGACTGTTATCTCTCTCTCTCTCTCTCTCTCTCTCTCTCTCTCTCTCTCTCTCTCTCTCTCTCTCTCTCTCTCTCTCTCTCTCTCTCTCTCTCTCTCTCTCTCTCTCTCTCTATAAATTGTCTTATTGAGAAGGTTTGCATGTTTAGGTTTCCACTTATTAAATTGTCTTAATTTCTTACGTAATAATTAAAAATGTCTAGAGCGCTGCCGTGGCAATTAAACCAATTAAGTCAAGGTCACACGAAAGCAACCTTTTTCTAAAAACATAATTAGCTGATAAACTAAACGCTGCTGTAGCGATAGTTTAAAAACTAGTAAGCGCTGCTTAATAATTAAAGGACTAACATAAAAAGCATATTTTATTATGTAAAATCATTAGACTGCCAAAAATGTATGTAAGTAAGCTATCATTTTTTTTTAAATTAATGATTATTTTGATTCAATAATTAAAAGACTATCAGTAATTTATGAAAGATAATGATTGATACATAAATATACAAAATATAAAAAATACCCTTAAATATTCATACAAATTAGTTTAAGAACCCATTTAATTTCGAGTTTATTCCTAAAATAGATTGTAAATACATAATTTTGAATATCTTCCAAATTTTGATTTTTTTTTTGGTAAGTCATTAATAAAATAAGCCGAAAAACTACTAAAAATATAAATATTATTTAATTATAAAATAATTAATCTCGAAATTTTGCTAAAATTAAAAATTTTAATAACTTTAACTTCATATATTTTTTAAAATAATAGTTTTAGAGATACAAGTCATTAAACCTTTTTTATAGAAAATTAAATTTTCTACAAAAAAGTCATTTACGTTTTTTCTCTAGACTCAACCGTTCATGAGTTAACAGCAAAAAACCATCGATTTGATACGAAATTTGACATTAAAGACTCACAGGAGAGCTAGAGTTGAACTCAGAGCTAAGCAGATACTGGCTTTTTTGAAGAGCATACAATTCTCTTTGAGAAAAACTTTGGACCCATACGATACATAAAAGTGGGGCTGAGTTTTATTAATTGAAAAGAAAAAAAACTAAATTTACGTGCTTTTAGCATGGGAAAACTTCAACGACGTTGTTCCAGTGGTTAATATTAATATTAAGAGCTCAAAATTGGACTGAATTTTTATTTTAACATATAGAACAAGATTTTCGATGGGGAGCGAAAAAAAAAAAAATGTTCGTTTCAAACGGAGCACCCTAATATATATATATATATATATATATATATATATATATATATTATATACATTATGATAGTAAAATTTATAACAGTTTTAATTTATCAATTCTTTTATAGTACTTAAGTATAAATTTATATATTATTATACGTTTTTTATCGTTCATTGTACTGTCACGTAACGATTCAAATTATTTAATTTTAATTAATTGTAAGTTTAAATATTTTAATTTGTAAGTTTGAATTTGAATCGTTGCGCGGGCATTCCGCCATTCCGCCGGCTGAGACAGCAGTCCGTTCGCGATACTAGCGCATGCGCGCAACGTGTGAGTGAGCACGTGTATGAAATTATTTTATTTCTATAATTTAAAAATATAATCAATTGACTTTTGTTGGTTTAAGTTTTTGTTTAGGATTTTGAAACATTTGGGATGCATAATCCAGTGCCACATTATATCCCAACTATTGTTTATATTATCTTTTTTTTTCAAACTTGTCATCCGATAATTTGATGTCATTGATGTATTGGTGAAAAGTATTGACCGCCGGGTAGGGGAAAAATCAATACTTTGTTGACACGAATTTGATGATTTGAACTAATTATCATTTAATTTATGAGATAAGATAAAAATACGAACATATTATAAATGGGTAGTACATGCATTTGAATAATTATTCATGTATCATTCAGGGGTGGAAAAATTATCTTTATATTTTGTATTTTAATTTGGGAACTAGCCCAGGGCTAGAGAGGGGAAATGATCATAGTGGTAAATTGGGGCGATTATTGCGCCACGTGAGCGTCCAACAGGTGGAGGATAGGATGGTTAAATCAGAGAGATACGGGCTATCGTTGCGTACGGACACTGTCTGAAAAGTGAAAAATTATTATTGCTGATAATTAGTAGTTTTATTTATTGGAAAGTTTCTGTTGATATTGTTCACCGGGTGAATTAAAGTGCATACTTTATTTTTGTATATTATTTGGCTGATAATTGGAGATTTACGAGTAAGTACTTTGTATTTCTTTCGTCGGATAATATTTTTCACGTGATAACCTCCCCCGGTAGTTGTTGGTCGCCGCGGAGAGTATAATTAATAAATATATTAATATCACTGAATGATACATGGGAAAATTATAAATAATTATTGTTAAATATTAATTTTTGTCGTATTGTGTAAAGTATCCAGATACTTCTATATAAATATATACATATACCCATATAAAACATATACGACGTAGTAGGACGTCGCCGGTATACCTATATATATGCCTATAGTAGATATATCTGACATCATCTTTCGGGTGAAAATTTCTGAATTAGATTAACCAAATAATATTAATTTTTTTTTTTTTATAATTTTGAGATATTATTATTTATATTTATTATTATTTAAAATAATCAAGTAACTCTACTTTTTTTATGTTGATTTATTTGCCCCAGCGGTCAAAATTATTGTTGCAATTTTTATTTTAAAATTATAAATTATTTGACAGAGAAAAATTATTATTTGTGAGTATGAGTGAGAATTAAAAATTCCGTATCTTTCTCTCTCTCACAGGTGTGAGAGATATATTAAATGAATTAAAAATATTATTATCATTTATTCTTATTAATAAAATTGAATTATATTATTATTTTCTTAAATTGAGTATAAATAATAAGTTTAAATAATTTGTGTTGATATTGTGTGAAAAGAAATCACCCCAGTGGTGGAAAAATTTATAACTTATATATATTGTGACATATTATTATTTTTTTATTGTTTATAAATATAAGCAATCGGAAACCAACAGCTGTCGGGAAAATCTTAATATTTATTTCTCTGGATCTTTTTCCTACTGTTTTCATTTATTTTTCCTGCTCTTATTTATTATTTATATGTAATTATCTATTGTTTATTCGCAATTTTTCTATTATCTATTTAATTTATTGTTTCACTCGAGTGTTTATCCGCTTCGTCACGGATCGCTTGCTCGGATTTTCCCTCGTAAATTCCCCCTGAATAAAATTTTGTCCGTTTTAAATAAACGGTCTGGCGCCTGCGTGCACTAACCCAGCCTGAGGAGCTGTTTCAGGCATACTAATTATTTATTATTATTATTTTATTTGATCTCAGTATTTTATATCATTTATTATTATTTATTATTATTCATTTATCACGCGTGAGCGACCGCATACGATATATTAGACTGTTCCGCGTCTCCGTCGCGAAATTTCAGCACGATATACGTTAAAATAAAAAATTCGTATAAGTGAAGAATCTCAAATAAATACAATAACATTAATTAATTTAACGTTACTTTTTAACTTGAAATTACTTAAAATTGAGAGTTTTATCACCTTTTTCTTTTATATTATGAGCCAAGTAGATAGATAATGCAAAAGTAGTCAAGTATCCGTTAATTTCAAATGTAATATATTTAATTGATTATGTCTTTTTTTATTACAGTCAAGTTATCGATTCTAGTTTCAATAAAAAACGATCTAGATAAAATATTCACAATGAGTGATGGAACTAATAACGGTATGAGATACAGTAATTCTTTTAATTAATTTACAACTGCTACATAATAGCTTGTATCTAGACATAGCATATTCTGTTTGCTAAAATATACATCTAATATAATTTATAATTTTTCTGATCATAATCCATATAAATCTCACATAATTAAGCTAAAACAGCAAGCGGAATTTTTGCAGACAAAAAAATGAGATCGTCGAGAAACATCAGCAAAAAGTTAACCAACAGCAGATGATCTATAATTTATTACATTCATTGCAATCTGCAGAGTCGTATGTTGCACAATTTACACCAATTAATACTTCAACTGCTTTAACATCATCCTCGATAGAATCATCAGCTATTCTTCCTAGAGGACCAGTTTCAAATCATCCAACAGTATCACATTCAGCTTTACAAGGAATTAATATGAATAAACAAACGTTAGATCCATTAAATTTAACTCGCATAATTGATCATTCAACTCCACTCTATCCAGCCTCAGGATTAACTCAAGAAAATCTAACAGATTTAATAGCTTCATCTCCTGAAAATTTACTTAATAAGTCATCATTAACATCAACAAAAAATCGATCCAAATCAGTACCTCCACATGCAGAATTAACCCAAGATAAAGCATCAGATTTAACGTTTACTTCCTCTGATCATCAACCTAATTTGAATCTATCATCTATCAATCAACAATAATTTGTCATCAACATCGATAACCGATCGTTCACAGTTGAATCCAGAATCTGGAATCCTGTTAAGCAAAACGCTGTTGAGATCAAGACTTGAGAATTCTAAGTCTGTACCTCTACACGCACAGTTAGCACAAGACCAAAATACAGATATAATAAATTTTCTTTCTGGACAGTACTTTAACGAGAATCCATCATCTGCAAATTTACTTATTAATTCGTCTCCAAACACTAACTCTTTGTCGTCTCATCAATCCCTACAATTATTTGATTTATCAAATTTAAGCTCTGTACCTATGTATTCGCAAGTATTCATTCCGCCGACTGTAAAGAAAAGTACATTTTTAAACAAGCCAATACCTCAAACAATGTTTTCATCCACACAACCTCTGAATTTGAGTGCCCGTCTATCTGGCACTTCAAACCAATCATCGCCCAATATTGAACTTTTGACACCACCATTGATTGACATAGAGAGAACTTCATCTATCGGATCAAATCAACTAAGTCGTTCAAAACCTCTGGATGGAAGAAACTTCGAAATTAACAAAGAAAAACAAACCGATGAAACACAAACAAGCTCCAAAAGTCAAAAATCACATCAAAAAGATCAAAATCACGCAGAAAAAAATAAAAAAAAATGAAAAAAAAAATTCCTACGAGGATAAAAATAAAAAACACGAATCAAGTCAAAAACGAGCATATGATCGAGAGCAGTCATTATCAGATGAAGACGAGAGAGGTAATGTTAAAATTTATTTGCATTATTTAAAGATAAATAAATTTTACGAAAAATTTAGGTGTTGACAAAAATCAATTTTTATTTTAACGTGAGTGTTTAAAGTGTGCACGTTTAGATTTTCCAACAATTTTTATCATTCGGGACATTTTTTTTTTTTTTTATATGTAATTTTAATGAATTTTTAAATAAATATGAAAAAAGAATTTTAATTACGCGGCATTTAACGTTTTTTTTTTTTGTTATCGATGAATAATATTTATTAATCTCAAAGAACAACCGTTTTTATTTATCGAAAAAAATAATTTTCAGAAAATTTCTTTGGTCTCAGATTTAACAAGCTGTATAGATTATTTACAATTTTTTAAAATACTTATAGTTAATATTTTGGTATTATCTTATATTAATAAATTTATATTTTTAGGATCAGTTCGCAGCCGTGGAACTAGCGCAGGACAAGCCAAAAAATATTATTGTGACGTCACGACGTCGTATTCTTACCGTCAATCAGCTTATTAAAAAAAATCGTACATGTTATGCCATCTAGCTATGCATGAATTAATTAATTAGCAAATGACTTCCAGCCATTATTACAGCTGATGATTTTTAAATTTGAATTTAAATTCAAATTTTTTTATTATGAAATATTGTTGTAAATAAATATGAAAATAAAACGATTCAATATTAAAAAATTAAATGATTATGAAATTTGACTATAAATTCAAATTACTATATTTTCTAATAAAATGAAATTTATTAATAATTAAATAAATAATTGAAAATGAAATGAATTATGAAATATGAAAAGAATATTATTGTAAAGTATGAAATAGAATTTTGAAATGATAAAATATTTATAGAAAAATTATAAATGAAAAATAATTATTAATAATAAGTTTATTAATAATAAAGTAAAATAATAAAGGAATAAAGGAGTATGAAATGAAATTATGAAATTTTTATAAAGAAATAATAATTATTAATAAACAAGTTATTAATAATTAAAATAAAATAAGTTATAAAATGCTTAAATAATAAAAGAATAAATTGCAATAAAAGAAAAAAATAAGAATCAATAAATATTGATTTATGAATTCGACTCCAATGCTTTATGCGTATGTTGCTAACTGCATTGGAAGTCATGAAAAATATATATATAAATAATAATTATGAAAAAATATTGATTTAATTATAGCCAATAAAATAATTGGTATAATTAAATAATTATTGGAAGGGATGTTACTACCTGGTGACAGCTCTTCTGGAAATCGAAAAAGATTTCAGTTTCCTAAGTGAGCTCATTCGTCATCGTCGAAATTTTAATTATTTAAAGGCACGGTCCTTAATTTTATTAAATCATTGTAATGTGATTTAAATATTTATAAACTGAATTATAAAAATATAATTCAGAATATTTTTTAATAATTATTGAATTATTGAAAGTAATAATTCATTTTAATAAAAATAATTTTGATAAATATTCCATCAATTATCAAGTTCAAGTTGAATTATTTAAATATAATTCATTCAATAAATAAAATTCAATATTGATAAAATTCCATCAATTATCAAGGGTTAAGAAGGAAGAATAATAAATAAAAAATCAAATAAATAACTATTGATAACAATCATAATCATCGAATAAATCAAGGTAACAATTTAATTAAATAAATAATGATTTATCAAATTTTAAATAATAATTGATTGATTTTAAATAAATTAAATAACGAGTGAAATCGAGAGTTAAACCATTTTATAAAAGTGTTAAAATTGTAAATTGCATTTAATTGTCTAATGCAAATTAAAATTTGTTTTGTAATAATTTTTAAATAATTGTTTTGATTTTAATAAATTTGGAAGTTGTTTTAATTTTGCTTTTATTATTTTTTTTACTTCATTAATTAAATTTTATTTTACTTAATTTTTATTATTTTGATTTATCTCTTAGACAACAAAACATTTTTTAATTTTTATTTTCTTTTAATTTTAAATAAACAGTCATCCTTATAGCTCCGTCCCAGTTATTTCGCTAGGCGAAGGCTAAACAGGAGCGCTACTCTTAATATGTGTTATTTTGACGTAACACATATTTTAAATTTTTGGAGGCTCGTCCAGGATACATAAGGATGCTGTTCATTATTTACTAAAACAATAAATTTAACATCAATAATGATTAAAGTAATTAATTTATAAAAAAAAAAAAAAAAGAGAAAATATTTTTTAAATTAAATTTAAAATCTATTTAAATTGAAATAAATAATTGAAATAACTCCATTCAAAGAAAAAATGATTTTCTATGTCCGATAGAATAGTTACTCGGAAATTTGCAAAAGAAAATAATATAGATATCAATCTGGATCCTCCGGGAGAAAATCCTGGTTCATCCACTGAAAAACAAAGAAATCCTTATCGACCTAGTGGAAGACGTTCTCTCAAAGATACCTCGATTCCACTTAGTTATTCAAATTTTGTTCAAAATAATAATTTACATAGTACTAACCAACTAACTAATGAAAGTATTGAAGAAAATCCTAATCAAAATAATTCTGAATCTAATCATTATTCTAATATTGAAAATGTTATTGAACCACTTGAAAAATTTACCTTAAATCCAATGGAAAATGACGGAGTAAATATACATAATAACACAACAAATAATTCTGCACAACATTCTGCAGCTGATTCTACCAATGATAATCGACACAATGTACCGTTAAATGATGAGCAAATCTTAAATAACAATAATAATAACAATAATAATAACGATAATAATAACGATAATAATAACAATAATAACAACGATAATAATAACAATAATAATAACACTAACAACAACAATAACAATAATAATCAAATCAATGACAATAATAATCAAATCAATAACGAACAACCGGTAAGAATGGCTCTTTCAGCAAATCAATTTATTTCTTTACGTGACGCGTTAGAATTTGTACCCGAATATGACGGTGAAAATATGACACAGAATTTATATGTGCTTGTAATGAAGCTTTTGGTTCTTTACCAAGAGATGCTGAACCTAATTTGGTTAAATTATTGCGAAAAAAATTAAGAGGTGATTTAAGAAAATCTATAAACTGTGCAGCAATAAATACAAAACAAGAATTTTTTGACTTTTTAAGGGGAAAAGCAGCCCCAAATAAAACAGAAATGCAATTATTGGGTGAATTAGGTCGCGTTTTTCAAAAAGACAGGGAATCTGTTTTAAAATATTCTAATCGAATTTGTGATATTGCAACACAATTATTTGAAGTACACAAAAGAACACATACACAAGTAGAAAACAATGCTTATCAAATACAAGTAGAACAAAGAGCAGTAGAAAGTTTTTTAAATGGTCTTAATCCTGAAATTGAAAGTAAAATTCGAAACTTAAATAATAATTTTCAAGGGACATTCAATGAAGCTATTAAAATTGAGCAAAAAATTTAATTAAGAAAGGAATTAAGTGAATTTGAAAATATAAAACGAAGGGGCAATGAAAAACCCGTGTTTCTTTGCGATGAAGTTAAACGTGAACACAATAATTCTCAAAAACCACATCAATCTAATTACCAACAAAAACAAGATTTTCACACTCAAAATAAACAATTTGACAAGAATAAAAATTTTAATCAACAATTAAATTTAAGACAAACTGTTATTTGTCAATTATGCGATAAACCAGGTCATACTGCTGATAAATATTTTAAATTATTAAATTCTAGAGAAAGATGTCAAATTTGTAATAGATCTGGCCACAATGCTAAAGTTTGTAGATTCAAACACGAATTTTTAAATGACAATCCTAAAAATTTTAATAAATGTTTAACTTGTGGTAGTCATGAACATTCAAGTAATAATTGTCCTAAACAAATTATTAGTTGTGATTATTGTAAAAAAATGGGTCACAGAATTAGAGATTGTTGGAAGAAAATAAATGATGAAGAAAAACAAATAAAAGAAAATCATCCTTCAACCTCTAGTTCACATTTTGGTATTTTTAATAGAATTCCAATCAAAACTATTTCTGATAAAAAAGAAACTCGCGTTGAACAGATTAATTTAAATGAAAATAATAAAAGTCCAACAATTTTATTAGGATATAGCGTAAATCCTAATGTTGGACGAATCTCTGTAATGTTAGACACAGGTAGTGGTCCTAATATTTTTAAAGAAAGTTTTTGTCCAAAAGAGGCAATTTTAGATAAAACTAAAACTATTAAATTACTTGGAATTAACGAAATTCCAGTCGAAGCACTAGGAGAAGTTGAATTAGATTTTCTTGATTTAGAAATTAAATTTTTATTAGTTCCTGACGATTTTCCAATCGAGCAATCGGGAATATTGGGTTCGAATTTCTTTGACGAAGCGAAAGTACAAATTTGCTATAAAGATCGCGTTATTAAAATAAATAATAAACAATATTTTTTCTATGATACTGATGAATCTATAAATCAATCATTTAATTGTGAAAAATTAGTGCAAAATAATAAAATAAATTTTCAAGATAAAATTTATCCTGTAACTACTAAAGGAAATCTAGAAGAAAAAAATGAAATGAAGAAAGAAGAAACAAAAGAAGAGAAAAATTAAATGAAGAAAGAAGAAAATAAAATGAAGAAAGAAGAACTGAAAAAGGAAGGAAATGAAATAAAGAAAGAAGAAAATGAAATGAATAAAGGAAAAATAGAAACTGATGAAGAAACAGATGAAGAAATAATAATGAAAATCAAAGAAGAAGACGAATCTGATTTTGATGAAGATATGCATCAAATAATGGCTATGGGATTTCAAAGTTTTAATACTTATGGAAGTGATACCGACTACGATTCAGACGATGAGGCGGAAGAAAAAACCGAAGAAGATAATAAAACAAAGATAAAAATAAATGGAGACACTACTAAAATTTTTAACAAAAATAAAAAAGATAATAATCAACCTGAAAACGAGAAAAATTTAAAAGAAAAATCTGAAAATATCAACACAATCAAACAAAAAAAAAATCAAGAAAAGAATTCAAAGGAAAATTCCAATTACAATATTGAGAATCAAGATTACAATTTACATGAGTCAATCAATAAATTTAATAAAGTAATTATATATGCTCAGCGAGTATTAGTTATCAACAATGCTCATGAAAACGAAGAAAAGAATCAAGAGGATGTCACAGGACACTTTTCACATGATACTGATGCAATGAATAAAAGTAAATCACGTTTTGAAACAATAAAAGAGGTGTTAAATATTAAACATTTAAATAAAATCGAGAAAGAATCTCTTTACGATTTAATAAAATACAATACTGAAAGGTTTCACCTTCCAGGTGAATATTTACCTGCAACAGATAGAGTTGAACATGAAATTTTAACTGCAGATGAAAGACCTGTCAATATTAAAAATTATAGAATTCCTTATGCTTTAAAGGAGGAAATCAATCGACAAATTAAAGAGTTATTGGAAAATAATATTATTATGGAATCAAGGTCACCATACAACAGTCCAGTCTGGATAGTTCCAAAGAAACCGGACTCTGAAGGAAAGAAACAATGGAGAATGGTAATCGATTATCGAGCGTTAAATGAGAAGACGATTAAAAATGCATATCCACTGCCAAACATAACTGATATTATTGATAGTTTGGGTGGAGTTGAATATTATTATGTACTAGACTTATCATCGGGTTTTCATCAAATTAAGATGAAGGAAAAAGATCGATATAAAACTGCTTTTTCAACTATTTTAGGTCATTTTGAATTTTTAAGATTGGTTTTCGGTCTAGCAAACGGTCCAGCAACATTTCAAGCATTGATGGAGGATGTTTTTTCAGGATTGATTGGTGTTATACTATATGTTTTTATGGATGATATAATTTTATTCTCAAGAACTTTACAGGAATACATCGAAAGATTAAAAATTGTTTTTCAGAGATTAAAAGAAGCAAATTTAAAATTAAAACCAGATAAATGTAAATTTCTCAAACGAGAAGTTTGTTATTTAGGTCATTTAATAAGTAAAAATTCGATCAGACATGATCCAAGTAAAATTGAAGCTGCAAGAAATATCCAGTTCCTACTACTCAGAAAAAAGTTCGTCAATTTTTGGGTTTTACTAATTATTATAGAAGATTTATTAAAGATTTTGCAAAAATAGCTAAGCCATTGACAAAATTACTTCAAAAAGATGTCAAGTTTTTATGGAATCAAGAAACTCAAGAAGCTTTTGAAATATTAAGAAATAAATTATGTGAACCACCTGTACTAAATACACCTGACTTTACAATGCCATTTATTATTACTACTGAAGCATCAGGTTATGCAATTGGAGCAGTTTTATCACAAGGACAAATCGGGGAATATACTGCATGTGCATACGCTTCAAGAGTATTGAGGGACGCTGAAATAAGATATGAAACATATGAAAAAGAAGCATTGGCTATTGTTTTTGGTGTGAAAACATTTAGACCATATGCTTATGGTAAAGAATTTATTCTCGTTACAGATCATAAACCATTAGTTTGGTTTCAAAAAGCAAAAGATGTGAATACAAGAGTTTTAAAATGGAGATTAAAATTAGGAGAATACAATTTTAAAGTTATTTACAAACCAGGTAAAACAAATTACGTTGCGGATGCCTTATCAAGAAATCCAATCAAAACAGAAGAATTTGAACAAATCAAAGTAACAACAAGAGCTGCAGCAAAGAAACAAGAATTAAATACAAAAACACAATCAACAACCAAAACAACTGACGAAATTAATAAAAATAAAAATTTAAAAACGAACAAACAAAAAATACAAAAGAAAGTAAGTGATAAAACCAACGATTCGACCGACGAAGAAATTGAAAATCAACCAAAAATTATTAAACGCAAGAAAAAAGTGAAACAAATTCAAAAAAAAAAAAAGAAACAAAAAGTCAAGATTTAAATCAAGAAAGTGTGAGTAGTTCTTTAAGTTTAGACGAAAATATTGAAAATATAATAAACGAACAAAACAATAATAAAAAAGATTCATCAGATCATAGCGATTCAGATATTAAAGAAAATTTAGAAACGGGAAATATTCGTAATATAGTTGATATTAAAGACAATTTTCATTTCAGGAAAGATAATTTAGCTTATTTTATTAGTACCAATGGTGAACCATGCGATAATGGCGCAATTAAATTAAAAGAATTGAATAAATTACTGAGGTTTAAAAATTTAGAGTTAGGAAAAATAGTTGAAAAGACAATTAAAAATAAATATTATTTTGCTTTGCCTATTCGTGAAAAAGAAAAAGAATCAATTGCAATTTTAATTGAAAATTTAAAAGTAATTTTTGAAAATTTAAAAGAAACTTTAGAAAAATTTAAATTAAAAACAGTAAGTTTCGCAAAAAGTGAAAAATATAAAAAATTTACCGTGGAATAATATTATAACAGAATTAAAAAATGTTTTTGACGGAACTGATATTAAAATTATGATTTGTTTGGGCACAATTATTTATGTTCCTAATGAAAAAAGAGATGAAATTTTTTATGAAATGCATAAATCACCAATTGGGGGTCATAAAGGGGTTACTACAACTTATTAAAGAATTAAAAAAGATTATTATTGGGAAAATTTGAAAAATGATATTCAACGTAGAATTCAACAATGTTTAGATTGTCAATTAAAAAAATTAGTTCGTGTAAAACATAGAGAACCTATGATTATTACTGATACTCCAGCCACGTGTTTCTGGAAAATTTCTATGGATATTGTCGGGGCAAAACAAAAAACTAAAAGGGGAAATGAATATATTTTAACTATTTAAGATTTATTTTCTAAATTTTGTATTGCAGAAGCATTACCTAACACTTTAGCTACAACAATTTCAACTGCTTTTGTTAAAAGATTTATTTGTTATTTTGGTCCGCCAAAAATTATTCTAACAGACCAAGGTCGTAATTTTTCGAGTGCTATTTCAAAATGCGTAGCGAAACGATTCGGTATTAAAAAACTTGAAACTACAGCATATCATCCACAATCTAATGGTTCATTAGAACGATCACATCACACATTAAACTAATACCTTAAACATTACTCATTCATTGATGAAGAGTGGGACGAATGGATCGAGTTAGCAACATTTTCATATAATACAAGTTATCATGAAGCAATAAAAAATACACTTTATGCTATTGTCTTTGGACAACAGTCTAGATTACCTTCAAG
The DNA here is from genome assembly GCA_964016945.1 of Microplitis deprimator. Lineage (NCBI taxonomy): Eukaryota > Metazoa > Arthropoda > Insecta > Hymenoptera > Braconidae > Microplitis > Microplitis deprimator. The sequence continues at coordinate 6,946,601 of OZ024715.1, read as the reverse complement.
CGAACCAATAAGAGAATGTGAACAATTACCTACAATGCAAGGTTATTTAATTGATTTAATCACAAGATTACATGGGATAAGATTATTAGCTTATCAAAATTTAGTTGACGCTAAACACAAATCTAAAAAATATTACGATAAACATTGTAATCCACAAAATTTAAAAGTAGGTCAATATGTATTTTTACAAAGTGGACCAAATCCAGGTAAAACAAAAGATCATTACTCTGGACCACACAAAATTCTTGAGATTTTGGGTAAAGGAAATGTTAAAATTCAAACAGAAAAAAGAATTCAAATAGTTCACATGAATCGATTAAGATATTCATCCATAAACTCAGAAATCACACCAATTAAAAAAACACGAAAACAAAAGAAAAATAGCGATGAAGAAAATTCTAATTAATTTATGTTTACAGATGATTATCAATATCACTTTTGCGATTTTCTTTATTTTATTATGGCCATCATCAGTAAGTGGAATAATTGGGTATGATTGCGGAAGATTTTCATCAAATTCAACTACAATTTCAATTACAGAGGTGGGAGATTGTGACATTCACCCTAAAGAAATAAATACAACAGAACCATTTATTCAATTATTACAATTAAAAGAATATTCTTTAACAAAAGTTATTCGATGTAAAATTGAAGTAGATCGAAATATTTATTATTGCGGGGCTTATTCTCATATGTCAGTCGTACATAGTGGACATATGGAATATATTGAAGAAATTTCAAAAGAAAGATGTTTAGATATTCATAAATCGGGGTCATATAGATTCGGTACGTTATTTATAACCGGTTTAAAAATTAATAGCACAACTACGCGTGGTGCAACACTCGCAGGATCAATCGGTAATGATGGGGCGTGTAAAGGGGGAAGTTATTCAGATTTTTATGGAAGTTGGAGTGATATTGTCGCTCAAGGAGTTTTAAAAATAACAATACAAGAATATTTCGCGGAAGTTAAATATGAAAATGATAAAGTTTATTTGAAATCGGGTTTAACGTGTACTTTATCTGATTTATCTTGCTCAGATTTAGAGGGAGGTTATACTTTTTGGGACTATATTCCATCACATAAATGTGATTTTCAAAATTTTTGGGTTTTATACACGGGAAAAGTAAATAAAACATCTGAATAAAATTCAGATAAGCATGAAATTGTTTATTCTATAGAATCAAATGGAATAACATTTGCATTAACTACCACAAATGTTGAAATTATTTGTGGCTATAAAATAATCAGAACTGAACATCCAAAATTATTTATCTTTGAAACATCAAAGAATGATTTAATATTAAGTCATAAAATATCAATAGAAAATTTAGATTTATTTGCATATATTAATTCTAAGTTTGTATACGTAGAAAAATTTATACAAAAACAAATTAAACAATTATATTATGATAGTAGTATAGGGCATAACTGGGGAGACATGTCTAGCCCCTACCCTGCGGCCCCTGGCGCCGGACCTAGGGGGTTTCCCCGAGGGGGCGGGGTGAGGGGGGAAGGGGCCTCGTGACGTCAAAGGGAATTCCCTTTGTCGGTGAGGGGGCCCAAATGACTTGTCAAAAAATTTGACGAGATGGGCGTGGCTGATTGAGTGTAATGGATTGTAGGTGTCAGAATTAATGATATGGGTATAGAAAGTTGTATCTGACTGCAGGTGTGCATGATTGAGGTGAGATGATGGGAAATCAGGGTTCAATGGACCATTGGGTTAAAATTTATTTGAGAAGATGGGTGTGGCAGATAGTGGATTGTGTGTGTGTCTAAAATTAATGAGATGGGTATAGAAAATTTTATTTGACTGTAGGTGAGATGATTGTAGGATTCAGGGTACAATGAACCGATGGTATAAGAATTTGGTGGCATAGATAATTTTAATTGAATACAGGTGAAATGATTGATGGATTTAATGGAATGTTTAGATTGAAAACAAATGTAGGAGGGTAAATTTGAATAAGAACAGGTTTTTATTTCGTTTTTTTTTTTATTTAAAATTTTCTTCACACGCACACGCATACTTATAAAAACATAGATTTTATTCAAGTCGTATAATTTAATAGTAAATTTCTTATTATATATTTATCCTGTAGCAGTAATATTTAGCTGTTATGTGTACGTTTAGTCATAATTACTGCTAACAATCTTGTCTAATAGTTGAGGAAGTGAATGATCAGTCATAACTATGTACAAAGTATTCTTTGGATTACGAAAGTATTTAGTCATTCTATAATTCATTCCGGGACGATATTTATCGAGTAGAAAATATGCAGGTTCTCTTAAAAATTCATTAGCTATAGTATAAGGACCGATTATGCCACCATGGGCCGATAAATAATTGATATAACATGGCTTTCTGAAATAAGTATTGAAAATTTTATCTTGAAAAGAGGCTATAGCATTCCATTTGTCATCACGAGTAAAACTAGTCACTATATCACCAAACATCATTCCTAAATATACGAGATCATGATGCATTGCAAAAACATTCTCAATGCTGCGTACTCGAAGGTCAAATACTCGTACACCTGCTTTTAATTGTTCAGTTATGTTCAATTGTTGTGTTTGAGCTGCCAATATGAAAGTTTTATATGTGGCAGAATTATGAGTACCAATCAATGCAAGCGTATTTATCTTTCGTGTCCCTGTAAAATCCGTAAGAAAGTAACTATGATCACGGTAAGTTGAAGAATATGCTGCAGAAAAAGACAGTATGTGTGCCATCGATAATACAAACACAAATATTATTTCCATTATACAAAAACATACACTATTTCTCTATAGTTATAGTATACTATAACCTGTCGTGACGAAACAATTTTGATTACTACCAAACTCAAGGTATAATATAAATGGTAAGCAGGATTATAACTGAGTAGAGGGGGGAAGATTCAAGTTTTTCCAAACTTTCTTTGATTACCTATATTGAAGAAATGAGTTTATGTATTAGTCTCTTACGAGCACACCTACAACATGGATCTATTTGATACTCAGGAAATTGATGACGAATTTTTGCAAGCGTTTCTCGAGTCAAACGCCTTACCGGAAAATTTAGTGCAATTGAATAGTGGCGAATTAAATTTGTATATACAGTCTCCCAATCGCGTTAATAATGATGGTGATGAAATTCTTAGGGAATTTGGAATCAGGGCTTCTCCAAATCAATTATTTTTACTTGAAGATTTTGATGAAAGTTTATTTGATGGTAAGTAGTAGATTTCTTTCATTTTTATTTTTTATTATTGTAATATATTTTCATGTAATATTATTTTGTAAAGGTTTCCCACAAGTTGGCGCAGGTATAGTCCACAATAATATCATCGCAGATCGAGATGATGTTCAAGAGCTTCATGCTGCATTAGGCAAAAATATTGTTGCGAATGAAGAGGAAATCGCAAATGCTCAAAATGTAGACGTTGAAGATAATAATCTTAATCAACCACTAATTGAAATTTTCAACGGAGTCGAACGCCTCAACAGGTATAGAGTAAATAGTCATACTATGAAGTTTCGAATAGCTCCTGTACCAATTGGATCTAATGCAGTACAGTGGACCATAAAAGCCTTCCAGGAGCTGTATACTAAAATAATAGAGGCTGGAGGAGCTGGAAATAATCGATTCTGCTTGAGTTTTCGATTTGACGGAATGCAGGGTAATGATGCTTATCAAAGTATGAGACCAATAGCAGGATACGAATTTGATCAGCTGTGGAATTTAGTAAATAAAATTTCACAGAGTGCAGGAGGATTTAATGTACCTGATACTTTTCAAATTAAATTACATGTAGTTGAAGTAATTGCAGGTCAAAAGTATAATGAGGATTGTGATAAAAAACGTCCACCCGGTGTGTTGAAAATGAGCAACAGTGATAATCTATGTTTACCGAGAGATCTTGTAACATCACTCGTAGGTCAGAAAAAATTGGCAGCAAAAGCATCAGCAGGGACATTACAGGAAGAATGGAATCGTATACGCAGCTCTAGAAATATAAAAAACTCGTATCAGCATCACAAGGCATTAGAACTTGTAGCACTGTCAGGTACGGAAATTCCTGAAAATGGATGCGGATTAAAGGAAGTTAAAAAATTTCAAGAATATTTTACTCCTCATCAAATAGCTATAATTATTTACAAGTTAAAAGTCAATCCTTGTGAAAAGCAGCATGAAGTTATTTTTGATAGCACAGCTACAATAACTTCACAAAATAAAAGTGTGATACATACATTAAGACTAGTATACTACCCAGATGAGAATCATTTTGAATATATTCAAACGATTTTAAGTTTTCAAGCGACCAGACATTACTGTGAACCATGTCGTGTGATCTATAAAAATCCGTACGATCATAGGCATTGTCCTCTTGCATGTAGTAAATGCTATGCAAAGCCTCCGTGCGCGCTCACAACGTCTAAAAAAAAATGTGTGATATTTGTAATCGTCTATTTTACAGTACTAAGTGTTTTAATCATCATCGACAGCAGGGGTCATATCAAGGTTATCAATCAGTTTGTAAAAATGTACAGTTTTGTTCAACATGTAAAATTATTATTTATCCGAAAACTTCAAAGCATGAGTGCGGTAAGGCAATGTGCGATACCTGCAATAAGTTATGTGCGATGGGGCATTTATGTTTTACACCTGTGGCCAAACCTGCAGTTGAGTGTAAAAAATATACAAAATTCATTTACTATGACTTTGAAACGCGCCAGGACGATAAGCTTCAAGATAATACATCTGTAAATATTCATATACCTACGTTATGCATCGCTCAAGCTGTTTGCGACTTATGTTGTGATACTGAAGAAGTTAATCTTGATCCTAACTCAGTTAATTGTATTAATTGTGGAATGAGTGAAACTATTTTTTATGGCGAAGATTGTGTTGACAAATTTGTAGATTATATTTTTGAATTAAGTAAATTAAAAAATTGTAAAAAAGTAGTGTGTATAGCCCACAATGCGAAAGGGTTTGATGCACAGTTTATTCTTACTGAAATAATTACAAAGCAGTATGATGATATAGATACTATCATAAATGGTACGAGTATTACATTAATGGAATTGAATAAGACAAAAATTAAATTCATTGATAGTTTAAATTATATACCAATGGCATTATCGGGGCTTCCTAAAGCTTTCGGTTTTGCAGATAAAATGACTAAAGGATACTTCCCTCATTTATTTAATTCCACAAAAAATCAAAACTATGTTGGGCTTATGCCTGACAAAAAGTATTATAGTCCAGACTCAATGAGTGTGATAGAGAAAAAAGTTTTTTTACAATGGTATGAAAAGAGAGCGAATGAAAATAATTTATTTAATTTTAAGAAAGAAATTATATTTTATTGCCGCTTGGATGTCAGCATTTTACGCTTAGCATGTAGTAAATTCCGTAATTTAATTTTAAAGTGTGGTAACGTTTGTCCGTTTGCAGAGTGTACAACTATTGCATCAACCTGTATGCTATTCTTCAGAAGAAACTTTTTAAAAGATCAGCAGATTGGTATTGTACCGCGTATGGGGTATCGTTTAGGGGATAAACAATCACGAGTCGCTATCGAATGGCTTACTTGGCTTGAGCACAAAAATAATATCACAATAACGCATGCTTTACGTGATCGCGAAATTAAAACGCCTAACGGAGTAAAATTAGATGGCTATAGACTGGATGAAAATGGTATAAAATATGCGTATCAATTCCATGGTTGTTTCTGGCATGGGTGTCCAAAATGTTTTAAGAATAATCGCGATCGCTTAGTATTCAAAAATAAAGATAAAAACAAGAAATCATCAACTCCCAATTCACGGTATGAAAGTACGCAATTGCAATCCTCAAAAATTAGAGAATGTGGATATGAACTCACAGAGATGTGGGAATGTGAGTTTAATCTCGAAAAAAAAAATAATGTAGAGTTACAGATATTTCTTGATAGCTCAAAAGCTATGTCAGTTAAACCATTAAATCCACGTGATGCGTTTTTCGGAGGACGTACTGGTAACGTAAAAACATATTATGATGTTAGGAAAAATTCTTCCGCGAGAGATATTGAAAAGATCCGCTATGTAGATGTATGTTCATTATATCCTTGGGTTTTAAAAACTGGTTTTTTTCCGGTTGGACACCCCAAAGTTTACGTAAATGGGGATTGTGAAAATATAGCGCCAAATAATAATATTGATAACATACAAGGGCTGATAAAATGCAGAGTATTACCTCCAAGAAGTCTATACCATCCAGTTTTACCTGTTAGAGCGCATGGCAAATTATTTTTCCCTCTATGTATGAACTGTTGCCAAAATCAAATTCAAACTGAATGTCCGCATGAAAATGAAAGGGATAGAGAACTATACGGTACCTGGGTGACATGTGAGCTGCGTAAGGCGGTAGAAAAGGGTTACGTCATTCAAAATATTGACGAGGTTTGGGACTATCAGATAGTACAGTATAACCCAAAAGAAAAAAATACTACGGGACTGTTTGTAGAATATATAAATACTTTTTTAAAGATTAAGCAGGAGGCCTCTGGCTGGCCAAGCCAATGCAATGATGAAATTTCTAAGCATGAATATCTAACAAGGTACGAGAATAGAGAGGGTATAAAATTAGATCCTGCAAAAATTGAAAAAAATCCTGGTTTGAGATCTTTAGCTAAACTATTTTTAAATTCGTTTTGGGGTAAATTTGGTCAGCGGGAAAATATGAAAAAAAAATCAATTGTGAATTCGTATGAAGAATTTTGTGATTTAGTTTTCAATCCTGAAATAGAAATATCTGAATTTGTACCGATTAATCAAGATACGATTTTTATTAATTGGGCAAATAATTTAGATAGTTATAGACAGGGCAAATGTAGTTATTGCTGCTTTTACAACCGCCCAGGCTAGACTCAAATTGTATAGTTATTTAGAATACTTAGATAGACAGGTTTTATATTATGATACAGACTCTGTAATTTACGTTAGTGATGGTTCACGAGATTTGCCAACTGGCGATTTTCTTGGTGATCTGACTGACGAGTTAGAAGGATACGGAGAGGGTAGTTACATTTCATCATTTGTATCTGGTGGTCCCAAATTTTATGCGTACGTTGTACAAAAGCCCGACGGAATTACTGTCGAGTGTGGTAAATTGAAAGGGGTAAGATTAAATGCTGAAACATCCGAGCTAGTTAATTATAATACTGTACGTTCTCTTGTAGTTGATAATTTGGAACCTTTTGATATACACTACTCAGGTATACGCAGGGATCAATATCATCAGGTCTTAACAAAAAAAGAGTCAAAAGTTATCCGACCGACGGGCCCTAAAAGGCGAAGAGTAGGAGAATCAGATAGCCTCCCCTATGGATACAAAAGAGTTAAAACAGAATAAATAGATAACATTTTTATAAATTTTTTGTAAAGTATGAGAATGTATAAAAATTTTTCGTGATAAAAATTCTTTACAAATTTTTTAAGGAAAAAAAAATTTTTGTGAAGTATGTAAATTTTTTCGTGAAGTACATAAATTTTTTTGTGAAGTATGTAAATTTTTTTGTGTAGTATGTGAATTTTTTGTGAAGTATGTAAATTTTTTTGTAAAGTATGTAAATTTTTTTGTGAACTATGTGAATTTTTTGTGAAATATGTAAAGCTTGAAAGTGTGAGTGTATTTTTAATGTATCAAATTTTGAATGTAATAATTATTCAATAAAAAAATTTTAATACAATATTAAATTTTTCATTTCCTATATATTTCCCTGCAATTTAAATTATATTTCAGAAAGAATCATGGATCCGAGATGGAAACATCCATTCACTTCCATGATTTGTGGTCCAACAGGATGTGGAAAAACTTTTTTTGTTAAAAGATTTTTACGAGAAATCCAAGAAATTTGTGATACTCAACTTCATAAAGTCATATTCTATTATGCAGAGTGGCAGCATGGTTATGCAGATTGTGATAAATCGTTTGTTGAATTTCGTGAAGGCTTCCCTCAATCTGGAGACTTTGACGATAATTCACCAAAATTAGTGGTGATTGATGATTTAATGCGTGAAGCATCTAGCGGTTCAATAGTGGATTTGTTCACCAAAGGTAGTCACCACAAAAATTTAAGTGTAATATTTTTATCTCAAAACTTGTTTCATCAAGGGAAAGGTCAACGAGATATATCACTCAACACAAATTATATAATAGTGTTTAAAAATCCTCGTGACCGTGCACAAATTTCTCATTTAGCGCGCCAGGTATATCCAGAAAATCCTAAGTTTTTACAAGAAGCATATTTTGATGCCACTTCTAAGCCCCATGGGTATTTACTTCTTGACCTTAAACAATCAACACCTGAAAACTGTCGATACAGAACATGTATATTTCCATCAGATCCAATCCATTATGTTTATATTGCGCGAAAAAATCATGATATAAAAGGAGGTGACTCTCATAATAATATTCCAGTTATAAGATTGTAATGGCATCGGAAAGATCTTCTAGCAGTCATTCTGCGCGTAAAGCTATTGGACGTAAAAACGTTGCTTTCCTTCAGGCTCTTGTATATGCATCATCTGAACAACGTCGCGCTATACTACGTCACGCAAAAAAAGATTTCATTCGTGTTATTTGTGAATGCTGTTTAAACATTTTACGTGGTAATATACCAATAAAAGATTCTGAAAAAAAATTACTAGCCAAACATAAGAAAATTTTACGAAAACTTTCGGAAAAAAATAAAAATTGGTCAGCAAAGAAAAAAATTATTAATCAAAAAGGTGGTGCATTTTTACCTATGTTACTGGGTCCGATAATAGGTGCATTATTATCAAATATTCTTTAAAATATGGAGTATGCAAGAAAAATGGTCTTAGTACCACAAGAAAGTATAGAAAAACTTAATTCTGTAAATTCTACGGAAAAAAAAAATTTTGAACAGTTATTATCTTCAGTATCGAGTCAGTATCTAACCACGTCACAGACACCTGGAAATCCTATTTCTCGGCTTGATGCTGAATTATCTAAAATTTTAAACGAAAATTCTACAAATAATAATGATAAAGTGAAACAATATTCAGAAATACTCAGACGATATTTATTTTTAAAAAAGAAAGAACATACGAGGGATGTGAATAGTGATCAAATTGAAAACAGTGAACTCACGAATTCTGCACAGTCATCCACCCCTTCTAAGGAAAACGACATTAGTAGTATTTTAGAAAATATTGACACTCAAGAACCTCTCAGTATTTTAGAAACTACTACTAGAAGTGAGGGAATAAGATCATATGAGTTTCACGACATAATAAAGGATGTTCCAAAAACTTATAAATCATTAGCAGCAAACATTTTGCGTCATATTGATTCCATCGATACCGATAAAAGATTATCGTGGGATGAAAAAGGTAGTGTTACATTAGATGGCTATAAGATTCCTAATAGTAATATTGTAGATCTCATCAATGATGCCGTACGTCATCGAAAAAATACCAAAGCTACTGGTAGAAATTTTTTCGCTACCTACTTGAAAGAGATTAACACTCCTCGTGAATTTGTAGGAAATAGTAGTTTTTGGAATAAAAGTTTAGTGGGATTAAATAAATTACCTATTGGCACCTCTACCCCAACACGAACAAATAAAAATAATTCCTCAGAAGACTCACAAAGTTTTCGATCATTTAGCCAGACAAACTCTACTCTACAAGAAGGAGGAAACAAAAAGCAGTATTATAAGAATTCATTCAAATGGCAGCGACTGTAGAAGAAGAAGAAATACTCAAAAAAGAGTATTATGATCCATCTAACCCTGTTTCTTATTCTGGAGCTCGAAATTTATTGGAAAAATTTAAAAATAAGATACCTGAAGGAAAAATAAATGAGTGGTTAGCAGCTCAAGATAGTTATACTAGACATAGACCTGTGAAACGTAAATTTCCACGGTTACATTATACTGTTTCAAATATTGATGATGTATGGGAAGCAGATTTAGTTGAATTAAAATCTTTAAAAACATATAACGATGATGTTTCATTTCTTTTAGTAGTAATAGATATACTTAGTAAATATTTATGGGTTGAGCCGTTAAAAGATAAGTCTGCATCAGCTGTACTTCAAGGCTTTAAAAATATTTTTAATCGCAGCAATAACCGGGCTCCTATGATGCTACAAACAGATAAAGGAAAAGAATTTGTGGCTACTACTGTTCAGGACTTTTTGAAATCAAAAAATATAAACTTTAGAACAGCTCGTAATCCTGATGTTAAATGTGCAGTGGTAGAACGAGTAAATCGAACCCTGAAAGAACGTATGTGGCGATATTTTAATCATCATAAAACTTATCGTTATTTAGATATCTTACAACAATTAGTTGATGCATACAATAATACAAAGCATAGTTCAATTAGAATGGAACCATCGTCTGTAACTATATACAATGCTAAAGTCGCATGGAACAATATTAAAAAACAGTTTCTAACATCAACAACGCGAAAAAGAGTCTTTAAATATAAGGTGAACGACTATGTACGGATCAGTAAATATAAGTCAGTGTTCGAGAAAGGATATGAGGCTGGTTATACTGAAGAAATTTTTCAAATAACAAAAGCAAAACTTCGCCAAAACATTCCTATTTATGAATTAAAAGATTTAAATGGTGAAGAAATTGATGGTTTCTTTTATGAACAAGAATTAGTGCGCGTCAATAAAGATTTTGAAAAAGACGAATTTACAATCGAGAAGATAATTAAATCAAAGGGAAAAGGAAAAAATAAACAATATTTTGTCAAGTGGCAAGGATATCCAGATAAATTTAATTCTTGGGTTCTCGCATCAACGATATCAGAATGAATAAAACTGAGTTTCATATGGTTTTACCTAGTGATAGTAGCATGAACTTCTACCCTAACAACACAGTGACTAATTATACAACAATGCTACCTGAACATGTTAAATTAGAAGGTCAATGGGTTGTTGGCTTGAAAGAAATACAGTTTCCGGCAAGTTTTCTTCATATACAATCGAAAAAAGAAAGTAAAATATGTTTAATCAGAGCTGAAGGAGAAAATGATATTTGTGATGATTTTTATTTTCCGCCTGGACTTTATAATGATCCAAACCGCTTGACACATAATTTGACTTATTTTCTTCCTACGATGAAACATTTTCATTTTGAAATAAATGATGCAGGATATACTAAAATAAAGCGAATTTGTGAACCTCCTTTTTGTAAAGACACTAGTCATCGTCTTGAGCTGTCAAATACTTTATTAGATATTTTAGGCTTTGAGCGCTATACCGATAGAAATCAACAACAAAAATTTATAATTGGTAATAGAAAGGGGAGGAGTTATGAATTTACAAGTATAAGTAAAAGACCTCTGAGTTTAATACGAGGTTTACCCAACAGTCTCTTCATATATTCAGATATATGCTCCCCCTATGTAACTGGGGATGTGAACTCTGCACTGCTGCGTATAATACCTATAGATGTAAGTTCATATACCTATGGTATGATGATTACCAACACCTATGGTTCTCCTAACTATATTCCGGTTTTATCAAATACATTTAGAACAATTGAAATAGATATAAGAGATAATGGCGGAGATTTCGTACCATTTGATTACGGACCATTGAACGTTACACTACACTTTAAAAGAGTTGATTAAAAATGTCTCATTATATCGAGTATTACAATAATCAGGCGGGAGGAGGTCACGTTGAAAAATATAATAGATTCGGTAAAGTTTATGCTGGGTCTTATCAGCATGGACATGGAATAGGGGCCTTTCTCGGAGGACTCTTTCGCAGAGTAGTCCCGTTTCTTGGTAAAGCAGCCCGCGCTATAGGAAAAGAGGTACTTCATGCAGGTGCTAATGTGTTGAGTGATTTCTCAACAGGACAAATTCCTTTAAAACAGTCATTGGAACATAGGCTTACAGAATCGGGATTACGTCTTAAAAGAAAGGCATCAGAAAAATTAGAAGAGATCATGCGGGGCTCTGGATATAAAAGAAAGCGCATACGCAAAATTACTCATAAGACTACCAGAACTGGTAGGGTGAAGAAGCGGAACAGTAATAAAAAAACAACAGCAAAAAGAAAATGGAAACCCACTAAAAAGAAGAAAAAATCGAATAAAAAAGTGCGTAAAGTAAAAAATTCTCGAAAGAAACGTGACGTGTACGATATATTTAATTAAAAATGTCGTTTTTACATTCACATTCGGCTGAGTGCGCGAAATCAGAACTAGATTTATTCACATTACCGCCTACACAAACAAGTATTGAACAATCCCAATGGACATATTACAATCCAATGTCATCTTTGTCGGACGACGCTCCGATAGAATTTGTCGTACCTGGACATGGCGAGGAATACATTGATTTATCTCATACTATGATAAAAGTTAAAGCAAAAATTATAAAATCTAATGGCAAAGTAGACGAAAAAGATTATGTGGGTCCAGTGAATAATTTTTTGCATTCAATGTTTAATCAAGTAGATGTGTTTTTCAATCAAAAAATGATTTCCCCGCCCAATAATGCCTACGCCTATAGGGCTTACATGGAAACACTTTTAAATTATGGAGTTGACGCAAAGAAAAGTCATCTAAAAATGTCTTTATGGTCTATGGATACCCGGAATGAAATGGATGCTATAGTAGCAAAAAAAAATACCGGTCTAGATGAACGAATCGCTTATTCGTCTAAAGGAAAAGAGTTTGAAATGATGGGTCATTTACATTGTGATGTTTTTAATCAAGATAAATTTTTGGTTAATGGAGTTGAAATGAGAATTCGATTAATCCGCTCAAAAAACGCATTTTGTCTTATGGATGGAAGTGAAAATACTTACATTGTCAAGATTTCGAAAGCAATGTTAGTTGTCAGAAGAGTGAAAATCAGCCCAAGTATTTTGATTGCTCATGCAAGAACTTTGGGTCAAACAACAGCAAAGTATCCACTAACTAGAGTTGAAGTAAAATCATTTGTTTTATCCCAGGGTATACTCGGTAATACCATTGATAATGTTGTATTGGGTCAGTTACCTAAAAGAATAATAATTGGTTTTGTGGATAATCGAGCATATAATGGCTCAAAAATTCATAACCCATTCAATTTCCAAACATTTTCGTTAAACTATCTCTCCTTATACATTGACAGGAAACAGTTATAGGGCCGAGCGTTACAGCCGAATTACGGGGACAATTACTTAGAGGTGGAAGCTTTTAATACATTATTTAGTGGTACTGGAGTTCATTTTGGAAATACAGGGAACTGTATCTTACGTATTGAGTATACTCACGGATACACTCTCTACGCTTTTGATTTAACACCTGATCTATCAGCAAATCTAGCTTCTCATTGGAATTTGGTAAAAACTGAAAGTTTGAGAATAGAAGTACGTTTTGCTAGTGCTCTTGAGGTTAATGTGAACTGCGTAGTATACTTGGAATTCGATAATATTTTAGAAATAGATTCTTCAAGACAAGTTATTGTAGATTATAATTGATTAATAAAAAAGTATATGAGATAGAGAAGTAGTAGATAAAATTTAGTATTTAGCAAGATAGCACACTGTACGGTTAGTTTCATGGATACTCGTCAGTTATTAAAACTGTTACCATACACCGATGCCTGTACTGGAGGAGTCTATCCAGCTGACAAAATCCCTTGGATATGGCCCCGCCCCTGTGGAATCATTGCAAACACCGATGACCACACAAAACCAGGAGTACATTGGGTTGCATTCTTTGTCAACAAGAATGGATACGGAATCTACTTCGACAGCTTCGGACGACCACCCAATGACCCTCGATTTACTCAACGCCTTGGAAGAAACTGCAGGAGCTACAGATGGAATAAACATCAACTACAAGATATTGCTTCTAATTTTTGTGGTCAATATTGTATTGTTGTACTTCATTGGCTTTCTAATAACAACTCCCTATCATCATTTTATAAACTGTTTAATAAAGACACAAAACAGAACGATCGACTTTTATTAAGAATGTTTAATAAAATTGTTAAATATAGAAAAAAGCGAAATAAAAATAAATTAAGTAAACCATTTACAAATTTATCTGGAAGAGGGTTAATTTATAATCAAAGTTGCAGACGATAAAACATGTATTCTTTTGGCTAAGATTTTTTAATAAAAAAATGAAAAAAAAAAATATAAATAATTTTTATCGTTATTTCGAACTACTATTTTTCTACTTATCCTACTTAGAATATTTATAGTTAACTTAAAGTAAAATAAATTAATGACTGGAATAGGGTGTGGAAGAAATTTTAATTAGCAAGAAATATTTTTCATTATTTTTTTTTTATTTAATATATATTTAAAATTTAAATACAATTCAAGTTACAAATTATTATTGTTTTATAAATATCATACAATTTTACTCAAACATTAACGTAGTTTTTTCCATTATTTTTAACTTCCCGCTAAAAATCTCAGATTTTCAAAAATCGGGAAGTTATTGTTTTCACCCCGTTTTTCGAAAATCGAGTTTTCATCAGATCTCGACGTTTTGAGGTCCTAGGAAGCTTCCCTGACTATTCCCGCGATGATGTCCGTGCGGCTGTATGTATGTGTGTGTGTGTGTGTGTGTGTGTGTGTGTGTGTGTGTGTGTGTGTGTGTGTGTGTGTATGTATGTAAACCTCTTATAACTTTTGAACGGCTTGGCCGATCGGATCGAAATTGGTGGCGATCCAAAGAGTATCATAGCCATTAAATTTCGTGAAAATTTGAATCGATTCGGTTCGCTAGATTTTTAGAAATTTCAAAAACAAAATTTTCGAAAAATCGTTTTTTTGGAATAACTTTTAAACGGCTTTACCGATCAATTCCAAAAACTAATCAGCTCTTAACCTTAAAAAACCACGTCGATCACCGTTGGACCGGTCGAAATCGGTTGATTCGTTCGTGAGATATCGAAAACGAAAAATTTCAAAAAAAATATTTTTTCAAAAAATCTCTTAAATGGCTTCACCAATCACTTCCAAAAACTAATCAGCTCTTAACCTTGAAAAACCACATCGATCACCGTTGGACCGATCAAAATCGGTTGATTCGTTCGTGAGATATCGAAAACGAAAAATTTCAAAAAAAATATTTTTTCAAAAAATCTCTTAAATGGCTTCACCGATCACTTCCAAAAACTAATCAGCTCTTAATCTTGAAAAACCACGTCAATCACCATTGGATCGGTCAAAATCGGTTGATTCGTTCGAGAGATATTGAAAACGAAAAATTAAAAAAAAAAAATGTTTTTTTAAAAAATCTCTTAAATAGCTTCACCGATCACTTCTAAAAACTAATCAGCTCTTATACTTGAAAAGATACGTCGACCGCTGTTGGACTGGTTAAAATCGGTTGATTCATTCGTAAGATATCGAAAACGAAAGATTAAAAAAGAAAAAAAAATGTTTTTCCAATTTTTTTTTATTTTCATTATGTGAGAAGCTTTTCGATCTTCAGGTATATAAAAATTCCATATAGAATCAAATAAAACTGAAAAAAACCCACTTTGCCACTTCCTACAGTTCAATTTTTAACCTTTCATATTCATTTTGATATTGCTTCATTGATATAGCATTATTTTCATGCTTTGTAATAAAAAACAAAATTTTTTTTATACGCCATTTTGGCTTTAAGACAAAATTTTCTTAAAGCCAAAAGGGCGTATGTCTTGAGATACGCCCTTTTGGCATTAGTATCTCAAAAAAATTTTTTTTTTGATCTTGACGTTTTAAACAATATTGAGTCGAATGGCAAAAAAAAATTTTTTTGTTCGCCCTTTTGGCACAAAACCCTATCTAACTGCTGTAGTACGCCCTTTTGGCATTTCGCACGCGATATTTTCGAGCTCAAGGAGCTCGGAAATAGCGGAAAGTTTTGGGGCTGGCCCGCAGGGTCAACTGATAGACCGATTTTTTTTATTTAATATATATTTAAAATTTAAATACAATTCGAGTTACAAATTATTATTGTTGGATAAATATCATACAATTTTACTCAAACATTAACGTAGTTTTTTTTTTTTTTTTTTTTTATTGTTGTGTTCTTTAAAATTTTTATTTTTTTATCAATTTTTTTGACCTGTCGAATTTTCAACTTTTGTGGTTTTTTTTTTTCTTTTCCTCAACGTCAAATCTTCATGTTGAGAGTCATCAATTTTTTCAGCTACGCCTACTAGAGCTGGTTCTTGGCTTTGAGTGATCGGAGTTGATGAAGAGGGATATTCTAAAATCGGATAAAAAATAATTAAATCTAAATTTTAAAAATATTTCAATAATAATAATCATGAATTTAGTGCTTGTATATACCTTTTCCATCTAAAAAAAATGACTTTAAAAAATCAAAAACTTCATTCTTTTTATCTTCTTGAAGTTCTCTCCTACAGACTTCATCCAAAAAATAGAATGAAAAATAAAAATTATGTAAAATTAGATTTAAAATTTTAACTTGTTATAATTACCTGAGCGTTTATACTCCCACATTTGATAGACAGACTCAAGATTAATATTCATGTGAGCTTCTAACTCACTATTAATTCTTTGTACTGTCTCTGAAGTAATTTTTTTTAAGATGTCGTAAACATCAGGTCTTTGTGCTAACGTTTTTCCCTCAGTACTACGGTGCGTGCTGCACATATTCTCTGTTTTCAACAATAAAATAAACTCAATATTAATACATAATTATATGATGAAGAACTATATGAATTTAATTGATGTAATTACCTGTACATGAAGATCGCCAAAACTTCGTGCAGTCATGGGCTAGCGAACCCTGCTCACTGAATTAAGATAAATTTCCACGTAAACCGTTCATTTTCATATATTTTTCCTGAGATGCAGGAAACATATCCTCCTCCGAGACTTCAAATAAATCTGGAGATACATTAGCTCCATTTATCTCCATAGCAGGCTGTTGCTGCTTCTCAACCTCTTCACAAATAGCTAAGAGTTTTTCATCTAAACCATCATTTAATAGAGGATGCATTGCTCCAAATTCACTTGACATCGTTAATATTTGATAACTTTACACTGTAGTTCTCACTTCCAAATACAACCACTGACTGTTAGGTTTTGAATCCTCCTGCTCTTTATAGAAAATCTATCTCTGTACCCCCACCAATGACTTTACAATTTCCAGTTTTCTAACTTTTAATGGTATACATTGTTCATTTGACCGAATCTATCTCTCTTCCACAACAATATAAAGTCGCTGAATAAAAAGGAATGTAATGTCGACCACTTCCCCAACACTGTAATTCACATAACTGCATCTCTTCAATTGGTTTTTCTTCGATTTCATAGTCAAGATTCAATGGGGGGTTTAAAGCTAACACTTTTGTGGTCGGGTTGAACTTCAATAAGTGAATAAGATATTCTAAGTCGATACTTTGAGATAATGTATCTGCATTCGTAAGGATACTAGTGCTTGCTATGCTTCTAAGTGATGGTGGGTGATACTTAATTTCCCAGGAACTGTGCTCATAATATTCTTGTGTCATACGCTCAGGTATACACACCCTAGGTATCGCAATACACAATTTGAAAAAGTCTAAATCTTCGCTTACGAAAGCTGAAAATTTCCACAGATTCACATGAGGTTTCTTTAAATAATCATCACATAATTTACATTGTTTTTCACTATTTGCATTAACATTTTTAAAATCAAGTATTTCTTCGATAACACTTTTATAAAACACTTTTGAAATTTTTTGTTTTCTAATTTTGAGGCGTTTTCGTTCCTGAAAAAACTTTTTTAAATTTATATACTGCTGCCCGAGCGATAGGTCTAAATTATACATTTTTCAGTAAAACTACTACAGTCAAATGAAATATAACTATAAATTAAAGTACTCAAATTCTAAATTGTTTATTTTCCCCTCCATTAGTTTACCCCCTCCAGAAAATCAGACCTCTGGTCTATCACCCCTTTCACTCTCATTCCTATTGAGTGTGTAAGTTTTAATAAAAAATATAAATCAGTATAAATTGTGACTGCACAACAATCACTTCTAAGCCATGGCATCCCAAAACTTTGTGTACCAAGCTCAAGTAATTTCATTAAATAAATCGAATACCAAGCAGTTACGTTGCGGTTTAAAATATTACGACAATGACTTTAAACCCGTCGTACAAATCATTAGTGTACATCCAAAATGTGAAATACAATTAAATCTAAATGAGTGGCAAAAATTGAGTAATTCCATGAAAACCATCAATAATTTTTTTACGATGAAAAAAACCCCACTTTTTATCGCAAGTTCTGTCAAATCGAACACGGGGACTTTAAAATACAGTTTTCTGAATTTAGAAATGAACGCTGTGTTATACTACAACTTCAGAATAATCGAATTTTTTTCCTTGCGGCTACTGCTAACTTCCTCAAATTATACTGTACGAGAGTCAACCACTGGTTAAACCATCTACAAGGATTACCTATAAAATATTATGTTGATTCTACTATCCATAACATATCAAAATATATTTTGAAGAATCTGATCGTAAATACCAGAGACGTTCCAAACACTCCTACAGTCATAAATTATATAAAAAAACATTTTGATGAAATGTTTAAATTTAATGAAAGATTTACTTCAATTAAAGCAAATATTTCCGACCATGGATTTTCATTCTTCTGGGAACTAATTGATTTTCATGACGATTTGGCTCAACTCATCATCAAAGAAATCGACTTACAACAAACTCGTCGCTCAACTGTGAACTACTACCACGTCGACTACTCCATGGATGAGAATATCACCATTGAATAAATATAATAAGAAATGTACTATTAAATTATACGACTTGAATAAAATCTATGTTTTTATAAGTATGCGTGTGCGTGTGAAGAAAATTTTAAATAAAAAGAAAAACGAAATAAAAACCTGTTCTTATTCAAATTTACCCTCCTACATTAGTTTTCAATCTAAACATTCCATTAAATCCATCAATCATTTCACCTGTATTCAATTAAAATTATCTATGCCACCAAATTCTTATACCATCGGTTCATTGTACCCTGAATTCTACAATCATCTCACCTACAGTCAAATAAAATTTTCTATACCCATCTCATTAATTTTAGACACACACACAATCCACTATCTGCCACACCCATCTTCTCAAATAAATTTTAACCCAATGGTCCATTGAACCCTGATTTCCCATCATCTCACCTCCATCATTTCACCTGTAATCAATTAAAATTATCTATGCCACCAAATTCTTATACCATCGGTTCATTGTACCCTGAATCCTACAATCATCTCACCTACAGTCAAATAAAATTTTTTATACCCATCTCATTAATTTTAGACACACACACAATTCACTATCTGCCACACCCATCTTCTCAAATAAATTTTAACCCGATGGTCCATTGAACCCTGATTTCCCATCATCTCACCTCAATCATGCACACCTGCAGTCAGATACAACTTTCTATACCCATATCATTAATTCTGACACCTACAATCCATTACACTCAATCAGCCACGCCCATCTCGTCAAATTTTTTGACAAGTCATTTGGGCCCCCTCACCGACAAAGGGAATTCCCTCTGACGTCACGAGGCCCCTTCCCCCCTCACCCCGCCCCCTCGGGGAAACCCCCTAGGTCCGGCGCCAGGGGCCGCAAGGTGGGGGCTAGACATGTCTCCCCAGTTATGCCCTATACTACTTATGATGTATTAGTTCATCGTTGTATGTTAGAACGTAATACTTTAAAAAATTTGTGATCAATTGCGTCAAGTAAACCAGACGAGTTTGCTTACAATTATATGAAAGGACCAGGCTATATAGCTATAATGTCAGGTGAATCGATAAATGTTGTTAAGTGCATACCTGTTGAGGTATCAGTTTACCCAAGAAGTGAGTGTTATTACGAATTACCAGTGAAAAGAGGAAATGACAGTTACTTTTTAACTCCAAAGACAAGAAGTTTAGTTAGAAAAGGTACTCAGATTGATTGCAATCCACTTTTTCCACCTTTATTTTTAATAGATGGATCATGGTATAAATTTACACCTAATCCAGTTGAAGTTTTACCACCAAATAAAATTCAACCATTAACTAAACCAACATGGAAATATACTTCTCCAAAATTCTTAGCTACAAGCGGAATTTATTCTGAACAAGATCTCGACAAATTAAGACATAGAATTATGTCTCCAGTGGAAAAACCAGCAATTTTAAGTAATGTTGCTAGAGGAATGGATGGTTTGCATTTTGCAAACCAAGGTGAATCAATATTAAATTTATTTGATACTAATGCTTTACAAAAATTAGCTGATTCAGCATGGGAAAAAACATGGGGAAAATTTGTAATTTTTGGATCTGCAAGTGCAGGAAAATTTAGTATAATTATGATTATACGACTAGTAAAATTTTCATTTGACACATTACTTCATGCTTTTCAAATTCGAAAATCTTATGGTTGCTCTTTTTATGTGTGTCTATCATTTTGGGATGCTTGTACTAATTTTATTTTAATAAGAGCACAAGAAAATAACATAAATAATATTCATAAAAGTATTAATAATAATAATAATACAAATTCACGCAACGACGAAAATGTTGAATTAGTTATAATTCAACAACCAACACAAAATCAAGAAATTCAAACAATAAATGAAAATACTGAACCATCAGCACCATCAGCAGATGAAAAAATTTATCCAATCTTACCAACAAATCAAGAAGAAAATAAAGAAGCAAGAATTATTGAAAAAACAACCAGCATGTTCCGTTTATTCTCATAAAATAATTTTAAATTCAATTATAAAATTACTAACAACTTATAACTAACAAATTTCAAAATTTTAATATTTTTGTTTTATAATTTCAGTGATGATACTTAAATTAATAGTATTATTACAGATGAAAATTCCTGCCGGAGTACTCAAGCAGATGAAAGAAGATGAAGAATTAAACGCATTATATGGAATTCCACATACAAGAATTCCTGGAAGAAATTTAAAATTTTATGCAAGTTTGATAACATCATATTGTACCATGCCAAGGGAAATAGTAAAGGAGTTTTATCATAATGATTTTGATAACGCATCAATGTGCGAAAATTGTTTAAAAAACTGTCCAATGATTTTTACGAAGAGATTTAAATATTGTAATCAAAACTGGCATCGGTTATATCCGTATAAAATTTCGGGAGTTTGTATCAAGTGTGGTGAACTGTTAATAAACCAAAAACCGGGATATATTTGTGAAGATTGTGCGAATACATGGTTAAACTATCGTGACATTTTAGAAAATAAGTATTTTATTGATATTTATGTGTAATTTAGTCTGTTAAGAAAAAAAAAATATCATTGTTATTAATATTGTTAATAAATAAGTATATATATATATATATATATAAAAGAAAAAAGAAAAACAAAAAAAAAAAGGAGAGAAAAAGTATAAAAAAAATATTTAATAATAGGAAAAATAATAATTAATTATTGATACAAAAAAATATTTTTTTTTACATTTTTCATATTTCAATTTATTATTAAATAAAAAATTGAAACAATATAAAAATACGTAAGAAATTAAATATAATAAATTTTATAAGTAATTCTTAATAAAAAATATATATATATTTATTTATCGATTACTTTCAAGGTAACTTTCTGTAATATGATAAATAATCGATACATTACCATCTTTGCGCTGGTAACGTTCTTAGCGCGGGAGGGCAGCGACGCGCGCAGTCGTCGCGAGATTTAAATTTTTATATATATATCTATATATATATGTATACATTCATACATATTACTTATATACATTATATACAATAATATAAATAAATGAATAAAGAAAATAAATTAATCAAGAAATATATAAATAATACAAGTAGGAATAGAATATATGGTAAAAAAAAAAAAAAGAGAAAAGAACTAAAAAAAAAGAGAGAAAAAAAAAATTATTAATACGCATATCTAAAAAAAATTTTATTATAGAAATTTAAAAAAAATTTTATGAAATATTATTTTAATATTTTATGTATGTTATATTTTATGTCATTGGAATGCGTGCTAAAACCAATGCATAAGTCGCGTTATCGCGAAAGGGGCTCATATGACACCCCTTCCGCATATAAATTCTTTTCAAAAATTTTAAGTAGGGATGTTACCAACCGGTGACACTATTTTTATTAAAAAAATTTATCATTACCCTGGCGGATCCGCTTACACCGTGTATTACGGAGTTAATTCAGTGTTAATACGTCTACCACTAAATATATACCTGAATTACACTAAATTTACACGGTGTATTTGTGAAAATTTTACTAGGAGTATACACGTGATTTACACACATGTTTAACACCCAAATTAAATCATATGAACACCAAATTGCTATCCGTCACGACTTAGAGCCCACCGTGTATATACGGTGTAGCCACCGTGTAAATGTATGCAAAGTGCATACGCCATGAATACACCGTAGATACACTCTGCACTTGTGCCATTTCCGCACAGTGTATGCCTGGTGTACTGATTGTGTATGTACTCAGTATTCACAGTATATATACGGTGTACTTACAGTGTATAGAAGTGGTTTAAGCAAAGTACAATTGCGGCGAACATGCAGATCATATAAAGTATTCACAATTTCCAAAATAATATGTTTGAATATATTAAAAAGTTTTAAGCATTATTTTTTGGCTGTTAACCCCATGAAATAGAAATTATAAAAAAAAACTGTACGTTGCAATATAAAAAATTCGTATTTTTAGTATAAAAAAATATATTTTTATTATATTATATTTTTTTTTATATCATCATACCCCGATGAAAAAAGTTTTTGTCTAATTATATATGATTATATATATGGGGCATTCCATGCCAAATCGTCCTACCAATGGATTTTGCATCTCTAATTTGGCTGAAATTGGGTCACTTTTTTGTACCCCTAGAAAAAGGTTTTTATGAATTTTTTCAAATTTTTTCATCCAGCCAATCGGGAGATATGAATTTTTTAAGATTTCGGGGATTTTTTTTTTTTTTGGCCATAACTTAGTGGAAAATTGTCCGATTTGGGTCTTTGTTTTTTCAAAATTCGTGTTTTTCGTTGAATGTTCTAGAAAATTTATACAAAAAAGTATTCGTTATGAATTTGATGGTTTTTTCATTATTTTAAACTTAAAACAGCGATTTTAAGATTGTTTGTATCCTTCGATTTTTTTGAAAAAATTTTCAAAAATATTGCTCCTCAAAACACGAATTTTGAGCCTAGTCTCGTAATGGGATAATGGTGGGTTATAATTTTTTTTTTAATTCCCGCTAATAAAATTGAAAATTTTCAAACATTCGGGACGTTATTGGTTTCGGTCTGATTTCCGAAAACCGAATTTCTATCAGATCTTGACGTTTTGAGGTTCTAAGAAGCTATTCTGACTAAAGTCACGATTGTGTCCGAGTGTATGTAGATGTGTATGTACGTCCGTATGTAAATATCTGTAACTTTTGAACGAATAAACCGATTCTGATCGTTGAGGTGTCATTCTACGCGTCTTGTTAATATCTATAAACTGTAAAGATCCGAGCTTAATCGATATGGAGCGTTCGGAGATATTTCAGAAATAAAATTTTTTCAAAAATGTTTTTTTTTTATAACTTTTAATTTGCTCAATGGATTGATTCCAAAATCTAATCAGCTCTAGAACTTTATAAGTCGCGTCGAATGACACCTCAACGATCAGAATCGGTTCATCCGTTTAAAAGTTACAGATATTTACATACGGACGTGTATACACATCTACATACACTCGGACATAATCGTGAAATTAGTCAGAATAGCTTCTTAGAACCTCAAAACGTCAAGATCTGATAGAAATTCGGGTTTCGGAAATCGGACCGAAACCAATAACGTCCCGAATGTTTGAAAATTTCCAATTTTATTAGCGGGAAGTTAAAAAAAAATTATAACCCACCATTATCCCATTACGAGACTAGGCTCAAAATTCGTGTTTTGAGGAGCAATATTTTTGAAAATTTTTTCAAAAAATCGAAGGATACGAACAATCTTAAAATCGCTGTTTTAAGTTTAAAATAATGAAAAAACCATCGAATTCATAACGAATACTTTTTTGTATAAATTTTCTAGAACATTCAACGAAAAACACGAATTTTGAAAAAAAAAAGACCCAAATCGGACAATTTTCCACTAAGTTATGGCCAAAAAAAAAAAAATCCTCGAAATCTTAAAAAATTCATATCTCCCGATTGGCTGGATGAAAAAATTTGAAAAAATTCATAAAAACCTTTTTCTATGGGTACAAAAAAGTGACCCAATTTCAGCCAAATTAGAGATGCAAAATCCATTGGTAGGACGATTTGACATGGAATGCCCCATATTCATATATATATATATATATATATATATATATATATATATATATATATATATATATATATAATCATATATGATTATTAGACTGTGTCAAAATAAGTTTTTTTTTTTTTCTTTTCAATTGGACAAATCTTTTAAGTTTCATCAATATGAAAAAAAAATTCTCCTGAAGTTTGAGCTCAATATCTCAAAAATTGAGCTGGCGCAAAGGGGGGTTTCCTTTCCCATTTAAATAACATGGCAAATTTTTTTTTTTTTTTATTTTTAAAATAACTATACGAAGAAATTTTTTTTTTTAATTTTGCTCTCGACTATCTTACAGGAAATTTAATTCTCTACAAAATAGTCTATGTCCATTTTTTTTGGTGAACTCAACAGAAACGAAGTTACAGAGGGCCGAATAGGAGGAAAAGAATAATTAATGGATTAATAACAGAAAAAAATTTATTATTTTAACTTATCAATTAATTAACTCAATTCACTTCATTATTCATAAAAAATTTTCGAATTCAACATTTTTTCGAATTAATAACAAAACAAAATTTACAATAAAACAGAAATTAATTTTAATGATAAAATTAAAACAGAAATGAATTTTAATTATAAAATTAAAACAGAAATGAATTTTAATTATAATTAATTTTTGTTTTATTGTTAATTTTGTTTTGTTATTAATTCGAAATAATGTTGAATCCGAAAATTTTTTATGAATAATGAAGTGAATTGAGTTAATTAATTGATAAGTTAAAATAATAAATTTTTTTCTGTTATTAATTCATTAATTATTTTGTTCCTCCTATTCAGCCCTCTGTAACTTCGTTTCTGTTGAGTTAACAAAAAAAATGGACATAGACTATTTTGTAGAGAATTAAATCTTCTGTAAGATAGTCGAGAGCAAAATTAAAAAAAAAATTTCTTCGTATAGTTATTTTAAAAATAAAAAAAAATTAAAATTTTGCCATGTTATTTAAATGGGAAAGGAGACCCACCTTTGCGCCAGCTCAATTTTTGAGATATTGAGCTCAAACTTTAGGAGAATTTTTTTTTTTTTCTTACATACATAATTAGATCTGATGATACCTGGCTGTTATAAGCCCATATATAAGTCTATATATGATCAGATCTGATTATATATAAGTCTATATATAATTAGATATGATCATACCTGGCTGTTATAACTTCTTATATAACCATATACATGTCTATATATGATCAGATCTGATAATATATAGGTCTATATTAGATTGGGCCAAAAAAATCGACTATTTTTTTTTCTTTCAATACTGTAAAAATATTATTCCTGATGACCAAAAAAAATTATTGTGCAAGTTTGAGCCCTTAATATTGATATTAAGAGGTGTATCGTTACGAATGTTCGCTTTTTGACAGAAATTTCATTTTTTACCCAGAACTCGTAAATCATCTATCTGAAAAATTTGAGCAATGCACATTTTTGAAGGAAATTAAATTTCCTACAAAAAATCTCTCCTAGTAAATTGACGTAAAACGAGCCGTTTCCTTGTAATCGTGCCTTAAATATTGGTTTGTTTTTTAAATTCTTTACTTTCATTTTAGATTTTTGTAACTACTAAAAATATTAAAATTATTTCTAGTCAAGATACATAATTTTAAAGGAAATTTAATGCTCTACAAAAAAGGTCTCTTAATATTTTTTGCTAAATTCACTTCTTCGAAAGTTATTCAGGTTATTTAAGTCGTTTTTACTCAACTTCAACCTTGAATAACTTTTGAAGGAGTGAATTTCGCAAAAAATGTTAAGAGACCTTTTTTGTAGAGCATTAAATTTTCTTTAAAAATACGTATCTTGACTAGGAAAAATTTTAATATTTCTAGCAGTTACAAAAATCCAAAATAGAAACAAAGAATTTAAAAAATAAATCAATATTTAAGGAACGGTTACAAGAAAACGGCTCGTTTTACGTCAATTTATAAAGAGAGATTTGTAGGGAATTCAATTTCCTTTAAAAATATACTCTGCTCAAATTTTTTAGACAGATGATTTATCAGTTTTGGGTACAATATGAAATTTCTTTTAAAAAAACGAAAAGTTGTAACGATACACCTCTTAATATCAATATTAAGGGCTCAAACTTGCACAATAATTTTTTTTGGTCATCAGGAATACTATTTTTATAGTATCGAAAGAAAAGAAAAATAGCTGATTTTTTTGACCCAGTCTAATATATATATATATATTAGGGTGATTCAAAAAATAACAAATTTTGTTTTTTTTCTCGCAAACAGGTTCAAAAGTTTCATTTAGCTAAAAAAAGACGCCTGTGAAAATTAGAGCTCTTAATATTAACATTAAGAGGGTCCGCATTATTTGCACTTTTCTATTTTCCATAAGAATAACATGAAATAAATTTTTTGTTGCGTCTTCTGATTTATATAACTCGCTAACGATGCGTCATAAGAATAATTGACAGGCATATTTTTATAGGTAATTGAATGCTCTACAAAAAAGCCTCTTATCATTCTTTGATAAATTTATTTGTTCGAAAGTTATTTGAGGTTGAAGTCGAAGTCATATTAAATTTTGAGATCTTTTTACATTTCCGGCGAAACTATCAGACTTATTACAAAATATCATGGGACCATTTGTGTAGACAATTTAATTCCCTAGAAGTTATTACCGTAAAGTTTTTTCAGATTCCACATTGTTTTCTAGTTATTTATATTTTAATGCCAAGTTCTTAAAATCGATCAGAAGACTATTTTTTTTATGAGCTTGACATTAAAATGAAAATAACTAGAAAATAATGCGGAATCCGAAAAAAGTTTACAAGAATAACTTCTAGGGAATTAAATTTTCTACAAAAATGGTCCTATGATATTTTGTAATAAGTCTGATAGTTTCGCCGGAAATGTAAAAAGATCTCAAAATTTAATATGAATTCGACTTCAACCTCAAATAATTTTCGAACGAATAGATTTATTAAAAATGATAAGAATCTTTTTTGTAGAGCATTCAATTACCTATAAAAATATGCCTACCAATTATTCTTATGACGCATCGTGAGCGAGTTATATAAATCAGAAGACGCAAAAAAAATTTTTTCCATGTTATTCTTATGGAAAATAGAAAAGTGCAAATAATGCGGACCCTCTTAATGTTAATATTAAGAGCTCTAATTTTCACAGGCGTCTTTTTTTAGTTAAATGAAACTTTTGAACCTGTTTACAAGAAAAAAAACAAAAATTGTTATTTTTTTAATTACCAATAATATATATATATATATATATATATATATATATATATATATATAGATTAGACTGATTAAAAAAAACCGACTATTTTGTTTTTTCTTCATTATAGCGAAAATATTGTTGGAAATGACGAAAAAAAATACTGTGAAATCTTGAGCTCTTAATATTAATATTAACAGCTGCCGCATCGCAATTTTCTATTTCCCGTTTAAATAACATGGGAAAATTTATTTTTTAAGCTTTGGAATTTTGTAGCTCACGGCGGGACCAATACTTTTGGATGTTCAAAACATATTCTTATGGGAAATTTGACGCTCTATAAATAAGGTCTCTTGTAATTGTTCGATATTTTTATTTCTTCAAAAGTTATTCGAAGTTAAAGTTAAATTGACGATAAATTTTTACAATTTTTTGACGCAACCATCAACTTTATAAAAAAATTTTATAGGAAATTTTTTGGAGAGCATTCCATTTCCTATAACATATCTCAGAGAAAATTTTGGATATTTCTCACAAGTCATAACTTAATTGCAATTAACTGAAAAGTTTCTCAAATAATCTAAATTTTGTTGCTTGAAATTAATTATATTAAATTTTCAGTTAATTGCAAATAACTTACGACTTGTGAGAAATATCGAAAATTTTCTCTGAGATAAATTATAGGAAATAGAATGCTCTACCAAAAATGTCCTATAAAATTTCCCGACTAAGTTGATGGTTGCGTCTAAAATTTAAAAATTGTAAAAATTTATCGTCAATCTACATTTAACTTTGAATAACATTTGGAGTAATAAAAACATCAAAAAATTACAAGAGACCTTTTTCATAAAGCGTCAAATTTCCCATAAGAATGTCTTGAACGTTCAAAAGTATTGGTTCCACCGTAAGCTACAAAATTCCAAAGCTTAAAAAATAAATTTTCACATGTTATTTAAACGGGAAATAGAAAATTGCGATGCGGCAGCTGTTAATATTGATATTAAGAGCTCAAACTTTCACAGTATTTTTTTTCGTCGAATGCACCGAAAAATAACCTGAAATTCCGGGTCAGCAACAAGTACAGCCTACGTGCAAAAGAACGTGTAAACTATAGCTAGTGAAGACAGAAAAACAGCAAGACAATAAATCATCAATTATTAGCAGAAAAGTAACTTATTTTGATATAATGACAAATATTATGAAAATATTAACTAAGAGACTCCAAATTTATGTATGAACAATAAATTTGAGAATATACAATTAAATTATCTGAAAAATTGGATATAATGTGAAAATTCCTATTTCAATAAATAAATATTTTTAATTAGACCGTAACTATTCAATTAAATACTTTATTAATCAATAATCATATTTTTCGTTATATATGAATATTTTAAACTATTAGAACACAAAATATAAAAGTTTTAAATAAAAAAAAATCAAAAGTTAAAACAATATTTTTTTTATATTAATATTCATCAGGGGTGTCCTCCTGTCTTTGAAGCAGACGCTAACGTTCTTTATTTCCTTTCGCTTCTCACCTTTCTTTCGCCTTTTGCCTGTATTTTGTTTTTTGCTCTGTTGTCAACGGTCGTCTACGGCTATTTTTTAATACTTCCTCTATCCAATTCCTAATGTATTTAAAATTATTTTCTTTTAAGTTTTTATTGAATTTTCGACCTCTTTGAATTAATTTGCATATTTCTGTAAGAGAAAAGGAAGATTAATTAATCAGAAAAAAGTAGTAAAATATTTTATTGTATGGTACTAGCGTAAATGCTATAAACTTCTTTGCTAAAGCACCATATTTGATAGAATAGTATATTACACACCGAGGGAAGTAAAGTAAGAAATGTCTTCGCGGGACGAAAGTTGACGCTTTCCGCCCGGAGGCGAAAAAAAATTAGATTGATTGACAAAAAAGAATCTTTAATCTAATAATATCATTTTAAAGAAATTCCTTGTCTTGAATAATGTAGCAAATTTATAAAACAAGTCAAATTTTTTTGCTTGATATAAAATAATAAAATTATTGGAAATGATTTTTTTTGATTGAGGATTTTTTCTATAAAATTAAGTAAATTTTTCTATCAGGATACTGATTAAAAAAATCAATATGCAATCATTAAAAAAATAAATTGACGATCTTTTATGGTATGATTAGAACATTTTTAATTATGAATATCCATAGTAACATCTATTAGTATTAGTAGTAGCCATAGTAATGTATATATATGTATATATGTATATATATATATATATATATATATATATATATATATATATATATATATATATATATATTATGGAATAATTCTTACTTTTCATTTGTTCTATATCCTCGTTTTTAATTGTTTTTCTGTTGGGTGTTTGTCCCTCTCGTGAAGATAATATAAGCTTTTTTCTGTTCTCTGATGACCAATATGCTCGGGTTATATGATTTACGCAGCGTCTCATACAAATAACGTCTTTAGCTTTAAAAACTTCGTCTGCATCAAGTTCTGATCCTAAAATTCTGATCTGCAAAAGTACATAATTTTATAACAAAACAAATCAAACTTTTTGTAAAAACAAAAATATTATATTAGTTAGCGACTGTAATTTTAAATTTACATATAAATATAGTGATACATGAATTATATTTAAAAAAAAAAACAAAATAATAATAATTTTGCTTTTCATCAGTGATAGATGTAATTTTAAATATTAACAACTGTTTATCTTCTGATTTTTGTAGGGTAATCTTCAGAACAGATCTTCAGATAGACGTCCTGATTAGGAAAATGAATTTAAACGAATACAAATATTCGAAATAATTTAATTAGGACTATAAATACTTTCCATTCAGAAAATATCTCCTTCTAATCAGGGCAAAATTTTAGTCAGGTTCAATGAACGTTTCGAATAGTTTTACATCTTATATGTTGAAAAGTGATTTCAGTCATTTTTAAATTACATTAAAGAAAGTAAACTATCAACGGTCCTGTGACATTTATTAAGTTATTAAATAAAAAATTATGTTAAGAATTTGAAAGTCCAGAATTAAAGAACCGACTTTAATGATCATTGAACTTCTCCAAAAAGATTTCCTTAAGGATCAATGTAACTAAGTTTGTTTGGATCCTTTCAAAATCGCAAATTATGTCGAGATAGCCATAAGCCGAGTGATATTTCTTACTGCATATGGAAAATATTTCTATATTGACCTTGCCATTTTGTACTGGGGGTAACTCAAATTCTTCAGAGACATTCTGAGGATTTTGCATTAATGGATTTCTGTAATATTAAAATTTTTTAGTATATCTAGTATTATGTTACAAACACATGTATGTTATTATTTTTATTAGTTCAATTGAACAAAAAATAAAAAATAAGTTAACAGTATTACATGTTTACTAGACTATGTCAAAATAAGGTTTTTTCTTTTCGATTGGACGTATCTTAAAAGTTTTTTCAATATGAAAAAAAAATTCTCCTAAAGTTTGAGCTCTATATCTCAAAAATTGAGCTGGCGCAAAGGGAGGTCACCTCTTCCATTTAAATAACATTGTAAAATTTTTTTTTTTAATTTTGCTCTCGACTATCTTATAGAAAATTGAATTCTCTACTTAATTGTCTATGTCCATTTTTTTTTTTTCTAAACTCAACAGAAACGAAGTTACAGAGGGCCGAATAGGAGAAAAAGAATAATTAATGAATTAATAACAGAAAAAATTTATTGTTTTAACTTATCAATTAATTAATTCACTTCATTATTCATAAAAAATTTTCGAATTTAACATTATTTCGAATTAATAACAAAACAAAATTAACAATAAAACAGAAATTAATTATAATTAAAATTTATTTCTGTTTTAATTTTATAATTAAAATTAATTTCTGTTTTATTGTTAATTTTGTTTTGTTATTAATTCGAAATAATGTTGAATTCGAAAATTTTTTATGAATAATGAAGTGAATTGAGTTAATTGATTGATAAGTTAAAATAATACATTTTTTTCGGTTATTAATTCATTAATTCTTCTTTTCCTCCTATTCGGTCCTGTGTAACTTCGTTTCTGTTGAGTTTAGAAATAAAACATGGACATAGAATATATTGTAGAGAATTAAATTTCCTATAAGATAGTCGAGAGCAAAATTAAAAAAAAAAATTTCTTCGTATAGTTATTTCAAAAATAAAAAAAAAAAATTTTACGTTATTTGAATAGAAAAGGAGACCCCCCTTTGCGCCAGCTCAATTTTTAAGATATTGAGCTCAAACTTTAGGAGAATTTTTTATTTATATTGAAGAAACTTTTAAGATACGTCCAATTGGAAAAAAAAAAAAACTGATTTTGACAAAGTCTAATGTTTACATTAATTTTTTCAAAAATCTTTGTAAAATCTATTTTTTGCATATTATTCACTAAACTTACTTTAGACATCGATTAAAAAAAAACAAATATTTATACTCATATACATAGAATATTAATGAGAGAACATAAAAAAATGAATGAATTATAATTTTGTCACGGCTGATACGGTCAACTCGTATCCTTACAAGTCGCTAAAATAAGTTTTTGAAATTTTGTAAAGAAATATATACATGAGAAAATAATTTTTCTCAAGAATTATGGCGACATAGTCAGAATACAGTAAAGACACAGGCGGTAACACAAAAACCCGATACGTTCCGAATAGACCTTCAGTTTTTTTTTATATATAATAATTAACAGGTAAAATCAGTAGAATAGATCGCATAAGAGAATATCCGTCCACCTAGTACGTGAGAACCTAAGATCTCTTGCACTTAGACCTTTTTTTTATGACGCCCGACTTACTGACGCCAGCAATCGTACGGGAAAATATACCTCCCTGAGCGTTGACAATTAAGTCGTACTGGCCTAAGTAGAAAAGGTACTAATGGGATACATGTACCATAGATTTCTCTTATTCTCTAAATTTCGTCATTTTCTTTTAACGTACTTTTAAAATTTATGTATCCGTTCCCATTTAATAATCTAAGCATAGGACGGTAATCTCTTCTTTGATTTTTCATCTTAAAACTATAGACCACCCAACTCGTGTGCACCTGCATGTGATTCTTGGAAATTAAAGAAAGCTAATGGAAACCACCAAATTTATGGCTTCCTTGGCGGCAGAGTGGCGCCAGGTCATCAGCCCACTTAAATAGTCAAAACCTATTTCCCAGGGATCACACGTATGCATGGGTCTAGAACTTTCGGGCGAGTCCGAGTCTTCTCGTATGGGAAACAAGTTACCACCACTTTTCATATGTGAAGACCATATAAAAAGACCATGGACTTTAGCTCATTAGTTCTTTTGGGAATCAAACTCTGAACCATACTGAACTCCGGACACTTGACGGTGTTCGTGGCTAGAGGATTGATATCCCGATTGAGCATTCGGTCACGTGAGCCCAGGTCATTGGATCGGTCCTTGATCGTCGTAAGCACTCGTATAATCGGCATATTATTTTCTACTAGCTTCAGAAGCATAATCAACGCGATATTAGCGTATAGCATCCGATCACGTGAGCCCAGATCGTACGATTGGTCCTTGATCGTTGTAAGTCGTGAACTAATATCAACCGTTTAGCACCGGTACAGCATTGATTATCTTCATCTTATTTTTAATCCATTTAATTTCATTTTATTTTAATATTGGATTATACCACGAGAAACGTGAAGAATCAAAGAATATTTTACCGCGATAAATGCGAAGATTTGAATAATATTTTACCGCGAAAATACGCGAAGATTTTGGAATTATTTTACCGTGAAAATACGCGAAGATTTTATGAACAAATTTATATTTTATTTTACCGCGAAGACGCGAAGAATTTGAATACATTGAAATTATTTTACCGCGAGAAGCGCGAAGACATTCATATTATTTTGATCTACGAAGATCTAGAAACTGCTGACAGTCCTGACACCTCACCAAAAACCTGTTTGGGGTAAGTTTTAAACATTGTAACCATTATCTGGTATTCTCTAAATTTACTTTGAAATATTTGTAAAACATATGCATGAAGCATTTACTTTTATATTTACTATTTTAAATATTGCCATTTGTAACCCTTTTGTATTTTGGGAATATTTAGTCCTCAATAAATAAATACTCGTTAACATAAAACAATTGAAAAACATTATTTCTCAGACAATTTTACTTTAACAACGAGATACTAGCTTCACGAGGCTTTTCGGCAGCCCATCTTCCTTTATCCCTTATTTTACTACCTGTCTAGCCGCTCAGACCGATAGTTAACAGTAGGGGGTACACAATCTTACGTTTACCGCTCGACGTTTGATTGTGAAAAATAAACAGTCACATCATAAATTGGAAATCATTTTGGGTTATTATCAATATTGTCTTCAACAATATTGTGTAGGCGCGATCTAAATATAGAATAGAATAAACTGAGCATTTGGTCACGTGAGCCCAGATCATAGGATCGGTCCTTGATCAATGTAAGTACCCTTTTATTCAATACTTTTATACGAAATCTCGTACCTACGCCCATCACGATCTCCAATCGTGACAATTTTGGTGTCAGAAGTGGGATCCCGCCGATCATTTTATTGTTAGATTCAAAATTGTCTTACATTTGAAAAAAAAATAATAATTAAAAAGAAAAAAAATAATAAAACTTTTAAACTTCCATACAAGATAATTATCTTTTGGAAGAGATATATATATACATCTATAAAAATTTTAAATACTAAACCATAAGACTTGAATTGTCTAAATTTTATAAAGGTAAAATCACTTTTGAGAAAAATATATACATCTACATATATAGACAATTATTAAAAATTATTTCATTTTTCTTTTGATAAATACTTTAATAAATTTTTAATATGGCTGATGAGGCAATCCGCAATCTCACCTCCCATCAGAATATAACTGACGCTATATTAACGACCATGGGAGAGACAATGATGCTACAGCAAGCATTGTTACAAATTCCCCAGTTCGACGGTAAAAACATGCCGCTAAAAACATTCCTAGAAGATGTCCAAAACGGTGCAGACGTTATACCTGCAGACCTATTGGCTCCCTTTATTAAAGGAGTAATTTCAAAACTTAAAGATTTAGCTCGAGACGCCGTCGCCGGGAAAGAGTTCGAAAACTTAGATGAGTTAAAAGCCGCTTTGAAAGAATATTTTTCTAGTAGGAAAAGTTATTCCCAATATTGCGCAGATATTCAAGCTGTTAAATTGCGCCGGGGCGAATCAGTCCTTAGTTATTACAATCGAATCAAAGTCCTTGTCACAAACGCCTTAGCAATTTTAAAAGATAATTTTAATAATGACATCGAAGTTAATGGTATGGAAAAATTATTAAACGGATTAGCTCTAGAAGCATTTAAACGCGGGCTACCGGACGATCTAATCTACGGGGTTTCCGTTCAAAACCCCCAAAACTTAGAAGCTGCGTATAGGATAGCATTACGCATAGAAGAAGATTTAAAAGGCAACACTGCCCGAAACTCTAACTACCTGAGGCTCGCTCAAGCCGAAGAAAACGAGACGACCACAATTTCTCGTACACCTCGCCTTGTTAGTTTCCAAGACGAAGAACGAAGAGGTACCATACCTTTTAAAATAAATAGAGACGACGTATCTCGTCCCATTAACAATGATAAAAATAAATTCAATTCTAACCGAGAATTCTCTAGACCTCGTGAAAAACAAAATTCATTTAACAGAAATAATTACGACAACAGAAACAATTATGACAGAAATAATTACGATAGAAATAACTATGACAGATCTAACTATGATAGAAACAATTACGATAGAAACCGATCTCCGGGGAGATATTATCCACAATATCCTCCACCACCGATGCCATACGCACCACCTTACCAATATCCCCCATATATGCCGGGATATTACCCTCAACCTATGCCATATCAGAGTCATTATCACCCTGATATGTATTTTAAGAATAACTCGTACTCTAACGCACAGAGAGACAGGTCAATGTCCCCTGTCCCTTCTACTAGCCGTAACGAGCCTTTAAACTACCAGGGCAATCGCCGGACAGACGCACCGACGAGCGAGGCCCTATCATCGCGTCAATCTTCAGGGGTCAAATTCATGACCGCAACAGAAGCGTATACTGGGCAGGAGGAAATGGACGAGGCCCAGTAGTTGTTTTACGCGCACCGGAATTAAAAAACGGCCAAGCACGTTTTTTGGTCGATACAGGCGCCGATATCAATGTCATAAAACTATCCGTCTTGAAACCACGCAGCGTTATAGCTGCTCATGAATCATTAACTGTAACTGGTATAACTTTTGATAAAGTAGACACCGTGGGTTCTACTGAACTTACCTTCTTTGGGAAACCACAAAAATTTCAAGTACTTCGAGATCCACTACCCATTCCAACCGATGGAATCCTGGGAGTAGACTTTTTCGAAGACGAGAGAGTACAAATTTCATTTCATTATAATACAATTGTCGCCATGTCTAAACCTATAACACCTATACCTTTCGAGAGGCCTGCATTGCCCGAGCCTCGAAAACGAGAAAAATTTATACCTGGAGATATTCCACAATGGGACGACGAGCCAGCCACTTTTACTATACAGGCTCGCACTCAAGCTGTTGTACCCTTAAAATTAAAGAAAACAGATCTAATCACGGGATACCTACCGCGTATTCAAACTAATAACGAACACATATACATAGGAGAAAATTTAGTTACTAATTATAACGGAACTTGCTATGTATACGTAATAAACGCTTATGAAGATGATATGAAAGTTACCATACCGCCACAAGAAATATTTCCATATGAAAGTGAAGAAAATTCAGAAGACTTCTTTAGCTCAGATCCCGAAAGTGACGCACCCGTAGACGCAAGAGACAGAGTAGAGAGAATCATCGAGAGTCTACGAATAAGTCATTTAAATGGAGAAGAAAAAGACCAAATCGAAAAACTAGTAAAAGATTATCCTAATCTGTTTCAATTACCTGGAGACCCACTCTCAACCACATCTATTATTACTCATACTATTCACACCACAGATGATGTACCCGTATCTGTACGACAGTATCGGTACCCTCCAGTACACAAAGAAGAGATGATCAGGCAGGTAGAAAAACTTTGTAATGACGGAGTTGTCAGTGAGTCAAATTCACCGTACAGCTCTCCACTTTGGATCGTACCTAAAAAACCGGACTCCAAAGGAAACAAACGATGGAGACTTGTTATAGATTATCGAGCACTAAACGCCAAAACCATTAGTGACGCTTATCCTTTGCCTAATATCACAGAAATTCTGGATACATTAGGTGGAGCGAAATACTTTACAGTAATTGACTTAGCGAACGGATTTCATCAAATTAAAATGGACCCAAAGGATTGTGAAAAAACAGCCTTCTCAACTCCTCGAGGTCATTATCACTTCAACAGCATGCCCTTCGGACTTAAAAATGCACCAGCCACATTTCAACGCGCCATGGATAGAACACTGGTAGGATTAATTGGGCCAGTGGCAATCGTTTACATGGACGACATCATCATACACGCAGCTACATTAGAAGAACACGATGTAAGAATCCGCAGAGTTTTTAATAGATTGACTAACGCAAATTTTAAATTACAACCCGATAAATGTGAGTTTTTGAGTACGGAAGTCGCATACCTCGGACACATTATAAGCGACGACGGTGTCCGACCAGACCCGAAGAAAACCGAAGCAGTAGAAAACTTTCCTGTACCTCAAAACCCAACAAACATTCGTCAATTCCTCGGTCTTGCCGGATATTATAGACGTTTCATTGAAAACTTTTCAGGTAGAGCCAAACCTCTTTCTGAATTATTAAAAAAGGACGTCCCGTTCAACTGGACAGAAGAACAACAACATAGCTTTGATGTTTTGAAACATGCGTTATGTACCTCGCCGGTTTTACAATATCCCGACTTTAACGAACCATTTATTCTCACAACAGATGCCTCCGATTATGCTATCGGTGGTGTACTGAGCCAAGGAAAAATCGGGGAAGATAGACCAATAGCATATCTATCTAAATTATTGAAGCCAGCCGAACGAAACTATACTACTACAGAAAAGGAATGTCTTGCCGTTATCACGGGAATTCTACATTTTAGACCATACTTATATGGTCGACAATTCACATTAGTTTGTGATCATGAACCTCTTAAATGGATTGACTCTGTAAAGCCACCTGTTCAACGTTTATTAAGGTGGAGAGCAAGACTCCGAGAATATGAATATACTTTCCATTACAAGCCAGGTAGACTCAATGGGAACGCCGACGCATTATCTCGAAATCCCATCTTACCTGAGGTAAAAGCATGTCCCTTACTACTACCTACATCCTCACAGGCCAGAAAAGTAATTACCGAAAATCAAGGCAGGCAAGCCACATCAGCTGCTGCATATGAGAGAGCAACTAGAACGAGGAAACTTCCTCCTCCCCCATCTTCAATTACCGAAGCTGTAAAATCACGTCATTTAAAAAAACCTGAAGTAAATCAACCGGTCCCTAAACCGCCGATTCCTAGACCATCGACATCGCGACTACTTCCACCTATTACCGAAAAACGTAAGCCGGGGCGACCACTTAAAAACAAAGAACCCCCGCCGGAACCACCGCCTGCAGCACAAGCCAGGAATAGCGCATTTCCTAGCCTGGTACGTAAGCGCGCATCACCACGAAATCTAGATCCAGAACCACCTCCTTTACCCCCGAAAAATCGTACAAATGCCCTACGATTCGCATTTGACGTAGAGAACGCTTCATCTACAGACGAATCAATGACACCTGTAACTCGAAATAACCAGACTAAAAACAAAAGAATTATTGAAGTATCCCCTGGACCCTCATCAGAAAACGATCCATACTGGTGGGATAATCCAAGAGCAGGTACTGATGATGAATCTCAACAAGACGATGCTACTGCTAAACGTCGCAAGTCATCTATGATAACCTTTCAACACCCCGTCGGAAGGTCAACACCCAATACAGACCTCGACTCAAACTCAAGTACAGACGAACGACACACGCATGCAACAAGACAAAGAAACCCACAAATGCCGAGAATACCTGAGGAGCAGGTAAACGACTTAAACGACTTAAACGACCTAAACGACTTAGATGATTCCGATGATGCGCCGGAACAAATAAACTTGAGAGGAAATAACAAATCACTTATTTCTGGTTTAACTAACGAACTATTTTATCCTGACATACATTTAAGAGAACCGAATAAAATTAAAATTCACACAACTAATGAAAATCTTACTTATCACAGAGATAATTACTTACATTTTATTTCTGCAGATTGCGAATTCACAACCCCTATTTCTCGATTATTAATTGACACTGATCAAATTGACACACAAGATATAAAATTTAAAAAACCTAAACTTTATCAAATTTTAGTCACACCTAAAGGATCTCATAAAATACTTAGTGCGGTAATTAAAAATAAACATTTCGAGTCATTCTCAATCTCAGACCTTAAAGAAGTTCTAAAAACTGCTAAATCAATAATAGAAAAATACGATTTAAAATCTCTTAGAATCTCTAAAACCGGAGACATGTTAGATAATCTAAGCCATTCCACTATAAGTGAATTACTTGAGGAAAGCTTAGGTGAATGTGATTGTGTTATTACACTATGTAGAGGTAACGTAGTTATACCTGACGAAGAAATTCGACCCGACATTATTTCAGAATACCATGAGAGCCTCAACGGGGGTCATAAAGGTATTACCAAAACATACAGACGCATAAGAGAAAGGTTTTACTGGCCTAATCTTAAAGACGACGTAACGGACTTTGTCAAAACATGTATTAGTTGTCAAGAACAAAAATTAACTCGTATAAAAACTCGCGAACCGATGATTATAACCGATACACCCGCAGAATCTTTCGATAAAATTTCCATTGACACTGTAGGTCCTCTACCTATGACTCCCAGTGGAAATCAACATATATTAACTATTCAAGATAACCTTACAAAATTCTGTGCAGCTGTACCAATCCCAGATATTAAAGCCGATACTATAGCTGACGCTCTAACTCGGGGATTCATATTACAATTCGGAGCCCCTCGTATAATTCTGAGCGACCAAGGTCGATCTTTTGTAGGTAAAGTTTTCCACCATTTAGCAAAGACCTTTAAAATTAAACATGTTACTACTTCGGGATACCACCCGCAGACCAATGGGTCACTCGAACGAAGCCATATTGTATTAACTGAGTTTATCAAACATTATGTTGACGAGTATCAACATTGGGACAAACTTGTACCTTTTGCTATGTTTTCTTATAATACTTCTGTGCATGAATCTACTAACTTCACCCCTTTTGAATTAATCTATGGGAAAAAGGCTCGAATACCAAGCTCTTTTCCTGCCGAGAAAACTGAAACTTATGGTGGATATTTGCATGATTTAATTACACGCATGAGTGATATGAAAAACTTCGCTACAGAATCTCTTATCAAATCAAAACATCGATCAAAGAAATACTACGATTCTCATTTGAACCCTTGTACATTGAAACCTGGTGATAAGGTTTATGCCGTTAAAGAACCTAGAAAAGGGAAATTTGACTCTCATTACAAGGGACCATTCTTAATAACAGAAGTCTTAGATAATAATACTGCTGTTATTGAGGATAAGAATGGGAAACGTTCACTTAAGCATGTTGACAAACTAAAAATTTGCAGGACACGCAATTATGACAGCGATACCGATTCCGACTAATACATCACGTTATTTACTAAATGTTTAAGACTGTTTCAGTAGCATACAATATTTATACAGGTAATCATGGGACTCGAAACTCTAATCATTTGGGTCAGTCTTACTGTACCTGCGACCCTTGGGTTCGTAGCCTATGACTGCGGAACACCTTTTACCAACATCACGACACTATCTCTCTTGGACATAAAAGACTGCCGACTACCTCCACCCAAACCTGAAATTCGAGAAACCAGAGTTCAATTATTGCAAACTACCGAGTTTTCATCTATTAAAGTCATCCAATGCAAACTTGAAGTTCGAAGAATTGTCCGATATTGTGGCGATCTCAATCACATGTTTGGAGTATCAAACGGTGACATAGAATATATTCATGAAATCACCCACGAGCAATGCAAAATGATACATGAATCCGGAATCTTTCACTTTCATGGCACACACTCGGAATTAAAAGGTAATTCATCCGTCATACGACCAGTCACGTTCCTTGGTTCATACTCCAATGGTGGATTTAGTCAAAGAGGATGGTATTCAGATGCATGGGGATCATGGAGTAAAGTTACTGTCACTGGTTATATTAAATTCACAATCCAAGATTATCAAACCTCAGTCAGCCTCGATAAAAATCAAATTATCTTACGATCCGGAGTAAGGTGTAAATATCAGTCAGGTAAATGCATGGATATTGATGGAGGGAATACTTTTTGGAATTTACTACCTGAGGATTACTGCAACTCACATCGCTTTGGTATATTAT
Organism: Microplitis deprimator; assembly: GCA_964016945.1. Classification (NCBI taxonomy): domain Eukaryota; kingdom Metazoa; phylum Arthropoda; class Insecta; order Hymenoptera; family Braconidae; genus Microplitis; species Microplitis deprimator. Next base: position 6,905,516 of record OZ024715.1, on the reverse strand, counting down.
ATGAAGGTATAGCAAGTAAGGCTAAAGGCCATACACAAGGATCCGAAGAACTGTATACTGTAAACACCGATGGAGTAACTTTCGCATTGACAACAAAAGGGTTTTTCTCAACCTGTGGGGCTAAGCTCATTAAAACAATACATCCAAAATTATACATACTTGATTTCGAGATGAGTGAATTCTTTACTCGAAGCCGAAGAATAGAACCACATAACATGGATCTCTTTACTTATGTTAACGCCAAGTTCGTCTATTTCGAACAACACCTCAAATCAGAATTAATAGTACTTTACAATAATATCATCGAACAAGAATGTGAAATAGAGAAGAAGGTACTTCAAAACGCCTTGACAATAGCCTCTATTGCTCCAGATGAATTCGCCTATCAATTCATGAAAGGACCAGGATACATCGCTCATGTTGCAGGAGAAGTCATAAGAATCGCCAAGTGCATCGCCGTAGAAGTAAAAAGAAGAGACACTGACGCATGCTATCAAGAACTTCCTGTTTCCCGAGGCAACGACTCATACTTCATGTTACCTCGTACACATTTAATTGTTAAAACAGGTACTCAGATAGATTGTAACCCACTACTCGCACCAATGTACAGACTTGAAGACCAATGGTACGAACTAAATCCAAAATTATCTATAGTGATACAGCCGGAAACAATGGCTGCTCAAACAAATCATACCTGGGTATATACAACTGCAAAGGGACTCGCCACAGGAGGTATTTACTCAGATAGTGATCTTGAAAATCTTAAAAATCACATGATGTTCCCTGTAGAACGGTCAGCTGTTTTAAACACAATAGCACGTGACGCGACAGGTCAATACATTGCAGACAGAAAAATAAAAATTAATCAAATACTTGACGAAGAAATTATTATGAATACACTAACCAAAGCATGGGGTAAGGTTTATAGCTTCTTCAACACTGTTGGAACTTTCAGTGTGACAATGTTTGGTGTCTATATTACTTTCAAAACTATTAAATTTGCTATCGACACACTGGTACACGGTTACGCCATACACTCTGTCTATGGTTGGAGTATATGGATAATCGGAGCCTTTTGGGACTCAATTACCAGCTTATTATTACATCTTCGCCCAAAAATGCCGGAAGAAACACAAACTGAGAAAGATGCAGAAACTCGAAACTTAACACGACCCACCGAGCATAATGAAAGCATTTATGACATACCTAATGACTATCAAAATATTAACGCCATTACATCTAATTAGACTTCAAAATCAACAACCCTTTTCTTTCAATTAAATAATTTTGTTTAGGGGGAAGAGAGAGAAAACCAACAACATGAATAAAAGAGAACTAATAACGTGGGTCATCGCACTCACAATAGCCCTTATACCTGGATCACCTGCTACAAAACACAGTATCAAGCCTCTAAATCTCAACACTGGATTGTACTACGAGCTCCTGAAGGAAATTCGATGGATAGAATCAGACTGGAAACTCATAACCATATTAAATTTAGATGAATTCACACAGATCAAACCCTCCGTTGAAGAGTTAGGTATTGACAAGCTCTGGACCCGCTGCAAAAAAATCATCGATCCAGAGATTTGCAACTCTCACATAAAAATTGAAGACTACAAACAACTTAGTTTTGACATAGACTCTACTCACATGGAAGTACTCAAAGTCGCTGGAATGTTGGACAGTCAACTAGGTGATATACAACCACCTTTACCTGCTGCTGAAGAATCTTTAATAAAATACTATATAAAAAAAATGGAAACCTTCAATTTACAAAAGTCCAGGGATCCCGAAGGAATTCTAAACGAAACCCTTGTCTTAGAAGATAACGTACAACTAATAAACACGGAATACTACGACAATTTACAGAACGTCAAGGCAGGTATACTCCATTCTTCAGGTCTAGCAGCGCGATTAAAACAAATAGAGCCTCTCGAAGACCCGGCACACAAGGTTGTCACTTACCACGAATACATAGAGGTGTTAAATTTTTGGAGTTTACTTACTCACTCAGTTTTCACGGATTATCTAGAGAACTTAAAAGCCATAAAAAAAGGATTACAGGCTGCACAAGCTGGATACCTGTTTGCAAGCATTTTCGAACCAAAAAGGATTCTTGCAGCCACGAAAGAAATATTGAAACATCATAAATCCTTAACCCTTCCTACACAATCAGATAGAGTTAACATGAAAGAACTTTTTATGATCTCCAAGAGTAAAATACAAACTCTTGAAGACAGACTTATAATTACCCTAGAAATCCCAATCCTCGAATCCAAACCCTTTTATGCATTTAAATTACACCCCTATCCAGTACGGCAGACTTTTGGCAATAATACAAACGGATCAGCCTATATACAACCACGAGCAGATTATTTGGTAATTTCTGAAAACAAAAACTGGTACAACCTCATCACTAATACGGACTTAGAGTCATGCTACAATTTGGAGAAATTATACATCTGCACACCGAGACATCCACTCTATGAAGCAAGTATTGAACCACCTTGTGAAATGTCACTCTTCCTAAAGACAACATATCAACCATTCTCTAATTGTGACATTAGAATAAGTAGAACTTATAATCCCTACTGGAAAGCATTGACCGCATCATCTGGATGGCTTTATTCACTACCTACTGAAGAGCCCCTTCAAATTACCTGTAAAGGACAGCCAACCATACACTCGAGACTTTCCGGAACCGGAATAATCTATTCGTCTCCAGGATGTGTCATAAGAACAAATTATATTAAACTCAATGGGCATCATGGTATTGAAACCCCTCCAATATTTGACAGTTCTCCTAAAGTAAAATTAAACATTTTTCATCTTATTCCTGAAATTCAATCCTTTCCACCACTACAAAAAAATATCAACGACCCAGGTAACGCCGCTTACGCCTCTACTAACATAGGAAGATTATCCTACGATTACACACTTGCCAGTGTAACAGGAGAAATACAAAATACTCGAATATTATCAACAACGCAAGTCGACCATTCTTACATTTTGTATGGACTCGTTGCCGCTCTAGCCGTCACAACTACCTACCTTTTCGTTGCCATGTGGTTGTACTTCAAGAAGAGACTGTACACGAAATATACACCCATAGAGAGAGAAGAACTTCAGACAATCATACCTGAAACGACTTACTCGATGCCGATTACCTTTAAACATTACAACCAACCTGATGAAGTGATTTACGATACCCCTAGATCACAACGGAAGATACGACAGAACGAGACACCTACAAACGAAATAGGAAGGGTTATGTTACCGAACCTCCCAAGACCAAATACGCGACAACCATTACCGACAAAAGGGTAAACAACAAAAGGGAAAAAGGACCCTCATAGAAAGGAAAGAGCATAAATCCGTCATTTGAGAATATGTGACGCGATAGATTGAAGCAATTGCGAGAATCATTCCTATTTGACGAAAAAAAAAAAAAAAAAAAAAAATATATATATATATATATATATATATATATATATATATATATATATATATATATATATATATAAATAACGAAAAAAAAAAACACGTATATAAATATATATACATATAATAATAATAATAACAATAATAATAATAATAATAATAATAATAATAATAAAAAAAAAAAAAAAAAAAAAACACAAAAAAAAAAAAATATATGTATATATTTGGGAGAGGGAATTATAATTATTAATAATAACAATGGAAATAAAAGAACAACCTTTCTTTATTACATAATAAGGAAAAAAAAAAAATACACATAAAAATTTTTAATAATGATACATATATATATTATTCTTCATCGGAGCTCCCATCAAAAATTACCGGACCTTCTTCCTGGTACTTCCTGACGAATTCCAGGACGGCCTGGAACACTCTCCGCGGGGCCTCTGCCAGAGTCTCCTGCAAATCCCGCAGATCCATCCTGCAGAATTGCTGAAAAAAAAAAATTTTTTTTTATTATTGAAGATAAATTCTTCCTTCCTTTTTTTTTGGAGTATAAAATTTTCTTTAGACTTACCAGGAGAAAAGAAGTGTTGGTCCTTTGACCTCTATCTCGCCAAGGTAGAACGTGATATGCCCACTCCGTCTCCTCTGGAGCCAAAGGGTGTAACAGCACCAGGATTGGATCCAGGAAAGGCAACGCCGTAAATGGATCATCACCTACCCATCCTAACTGGATGAATCCTAGTCGCAATAGCTCGAGACCCTCGAGCTCGGAAACTGCACGACGATACCTGTCCGCCGCCTGCTGTTCCTCCATCCGCATGTCCGCAACTGCCTGGCACCTCATTACCCCTGGTGGTGTAACTTCTGGAAGCCGTCGATTCTCTGGAATCCCCGCTGGAACACCACGATCTTCGGGATTTTCTGGAGACCGCGGAGAATCCAGCCCGAAATCGCGTGGAATGCGATGGCCAGCCCAATCAACGCAGTACTCGTATCTGTCACTACATATAGAGGCTGATCTTGACAAGGCCGTCTCATCACCACTACTTGAGACGCCATCGTACTCTACCGCGTCTACCCATTCCACAGTATTTCCTAGGAAAACCGACCCAAAGCCCGAGTCGTCAGATGTCTCGGAGACGACGAAGATGTCATCATCATCCTCCGACTCGGAAGACAGCTCACCACCGTCGACAACTGCCACCTCTTCCCCTCCATCAACTCGCACTTCCTCACCACCATTCACTTCACCCTCCTCGTTTTCTCCTTGATCTTCTTCATCTTCTTCACTTTCCTCTTCACTTGAATCCTCCTCATCGTCGCTTTCTTCTTCATCGCCTCCGTCATTCCCATCATCTTCTTCTTCGACGCCTTCTTCACTTTCTTCTGCATCTTCAACGGCATCGTCCACGTCCATCA